>JASDQU011179347.1:0-26198 GCA_032191745.1 Picea mariana | reverse complement strand
TAGAAAATGTAGAATTAATAGGTGCAGAATAACATATTGCTATATAAATCTTCTTAGCATTAATATCTGAAATGTCCATCCATATGTATTGATTGAAAGTGTCTTTCTTATGAAGCCTAATTTCAGGACAAATGTTCATTTTTATGTAACAAGCTATGCCTTCAATCCCTCTATGTTAGGATCTCTTGTTCCATATGGACCACAGTACAAATCCTTCTATGTTAGGAACCTTAGATTCTTCATGCTCCCTAGTTTCAATAAACAATATAATATCAATTTTACTTGAGGTCTAACTTAATATAGGCCCTTTGCTCCATGAAAAGCAATGACAATTCCAATAGAGGATTCGAAGTAACCCAAATTCCTATTTATATTAGCTTTTTGGTCTCTATCCCCAACAATAACTTTTTTATTCTTAATTATTTTCCATTTTCCTTCCTTCTTGGCTCCTTTTACATTTTGAACTTCCTTCATTAATTCAATTTGATCTTATGGAATGAGGTCTTCATTTATGAATATTCTAGACCCTTTTAAGCGCACAATTGCATGAGTATGACATATTTATGATCATTAGAGATTACTTTAATACAATTTAACATGAATTAGCTTAATTTAATGTTGTGGTTTGTTTCTTAAGCTCACATAATGAGATTCTCATAGCTCTAAGGCAGTCAAATGATATTAGGGTTCTTACATCTCCAAGACAAACAAATTCTAAAGATGAAGTGTGTGATTGGATGGTAGGGTTCTTGCAACTTTAAGAAATTTGAAAATAGGGTTCCTATAGCTCTAATGAGAGGGAAATACAAACTCCTTGGTTGGAAATGGACCTCCATTTCTCACCAAGCATAGAGCACCCTTCTCTACTCCACAATGAAGAATTTGTAAAACCGTGCACAAACATATATTAAATATTTACCACATACATGAGTATTAGGGTTCCCACAGACATACATATTTACCATAAATACAAGTATTCATTGCGAGAGTATTCACTGTAGGAGTATCCATCACGGAAGTATCTATAAGATATAAACATTCACCTCAAGAGTATTCAACCCAATATTTTGTTATAATAATAATAATATATTTCGTAAGTTAAAAAACACTAAATGGATACCCTAAATATTTTTATTTGTTTGTATGACAAACAAATCTTACTAATGTCAAACAATAATAACATAGAACAAGGGAAATATCTCCAAAGCAACTATTCCCTATCTAATTCAATGAAATTATAGTTTGTTCTTTGCTTTTAATTCACCAAAATGGATGCAAAATATCACATTCACTTCTGTTTGTATGGCATATAATTTTTATTATCATTTCACATTTTAAGATCTCATCCTATGTATGTATTTGGATAATTAAATTTATTTTTAATTTGAAATGTAAGAGATCAAATAGTTAATCAATTATTTACATTTACTAAAATTATAATTAAAGTAAGTTTTGTATTTAAATACTTATTATTATATTAATCAAAATAGTATAATTAGATTTTATTTTTTTATTGAAATCACAATTAATATATTAAAATTAAATTTTAATAACATAGTGATTATATTTATGCATTGAATTTATCCAATAAATTGGTATAAATTTTTTGAATTTAGATTTAGTTGTATACACTAGGGAAGATAGGGAAGATTGGAATAGATGTATCTTAAAATTTTCTTCACACTTTAATGTGATGGAGCATCTTGAAAATCAGAAGGAAATGGAGAGGTTCTTGAAAAAATATGGGTGAACCCAATATTCCTCATCCTTCAAACTTTCTGTAATTTAGGTTGTTTGTTGTAAATCGTTCCAACTATTGCTTCATAGATATCCAATTCTTTGTGATATTATTTAAAACTAGACATCCAAGTCTTTGTGAAAATTTTGAACTGCAAGTTGGAAAAAATGTAAAGTATAATAGCGAGTTCAATGTGTAGTTACTATTATAATCCATGGTTGGAAATGGGGTTTGGTTGTTTCATATATGAGTGAAACCTTGATCATTATAGATCTACAGTGTATTTGAATCACAACCAAAGCTAAGACCAAATTGCTTGTATGCAACTGTTCCCAAGCAGATTCACTCGGAACTTAGGGATTTATTTATGATCTGTTTGTATGATTGTTGCACTAGAGGTGTTTGGTTGAGTTTTATAGCATATGATGGATGAATATAACACAACAACAGATGGAAATAACAAGATACAAGAAAGATAATAGAAGAGAATGCCCAAATAACTTCAGATCTGACCTTTATTTAGTTAATAAGTTGACCTCCATACATGAGATATACATATATGGAATAATATAGTAGAGATATAGAAGTTTGGGCTGAATATGCCACCAAGATACAAATATATGAATATGTGAGTCCTCCTAATCCTTCAGTAGCAACATGCAAGTCAATACAAGATCAATTTATTTCTCTTGGAGCCTTGGCACCTCTAGATATGGATGAGATGCGTCCCAACTAGCTATAGTAAACTGGGAAATTCGACTTCCTTCAATAATTCCCCCAAACAATTGCAAAATATTGCTAAAATGTAGATCTGTAGATGTAGAGTGCATATGAAGAGATCCCTCAGCCAAAATCATAGGTCTAACCCACCAACTCACAGAATACCCAAGGGATAGTGCGCCCCTCTTCAGAAATTCTCCTAAGAGCCACAATAAATAAATATGCAGAGGAAACCCTCCAACATTAGATGAGAAAAGACACTCTAAGCCTGGAAAATCCTTTAGGAATGAGTTTTGCTTAAAATCTCCCTTCCACTGACCAAATCAAATTAGTCTTTGTCTAACATTGCTCCCTACCTACAGAAAACCTCCAGATCTGCACCCAGTCTATAGTTGAATAGAATGGTGAGGGTGGAATATTTTACCACCTTGACCAAGCTTGGATCATGAACGAAAGAATACTTCACCTCCTTGTTGATCTCTAGGGTTTGTTTACTCAAAACCATCAAAACTTTAGTTTCTTAGATCAAGACACAATAAGAGAAAATGACATGAATGAGGAGTGAGGCGCCCTCCTCTCTCTTTTATACCTCCATATTCTAATTTTCACTTGAGTTGCTTTATTGATGCCTAAGGTTCTTACTTTAATTTATTCTCTAAGTCAAATAACCCTTTTCATTCTTTTACCAAAGTCACTTTAATAATATAACATTTAGCTCCTTAGTGACCCTTTTGCACCTCCTAGCCCTCTTTTACCCATGAGACTATAGTCTATAAGGGTGACTAGACTACTAAGTCTCCTAATGTTCTTGTCAAGAAGAGGGGAAAATTACAGTCTCCCCTACTGGAAATTGCTTCCCCACAAGAAATCCCGAATCTATCTATTGTAGAACCTGTTCACACTCCCAAGAGGCATCTTCTATAGGAAAATTTTTCCATTTGACTAAGTATTCCTTGATGTCCCTATTCCTTAACTATTTCACCCTCACCTCCAAAATATCCTATAGAATCAAAATCAAGTTCCCTTCTTCATCAACTGGAGGTAGTTCTTCATTATCTACAACATGCTTCCCCAATGCCCTCTTTAGGCATGATACATGGAAGACATTATGGATTTTTCTTACCTGTGGTAGCTCTAATTCATATGCGACTTCCCCAACCTTCCTTTTCATTCTGTAAAGCCAATAGAAGTGACGTTTGAGCTTCTCAGTGCCATTTTTCTTAATGGATGTTTGTATGTATGGTTGTAGCCTTAAATATACCAAGTCACCCACCTCAAAAGTGCGCTCCACTCTGTGCATGTCTGCACATAAGTTCTGTTGGTTTTGAGCCCTTTGAAAATGGTCTTTGCGTTCTTTGAGAATGTATTGAATTTCATGTATCCACTCCTTAGCCATAGGGGCTCTACTATTCCAAATACAATCTCAACAAAAGTGAGGGGATCATAACTGCATAAGGCTTTGAAAGGAGACATACCAATAGTCACGTGGTGAGTGGTGTTGTAGCAATATTCACCCAGGTATAACCACTTGAACCATGCTTTATGTTTCCCTGTCACATAGTTTCATAGGTAACCTTCCACCCACTTGTTTACTATCTTAGTCTTCCCATATGTTTGTGGATGGTAGCTAGTGTTGGGGGTTAAATCTATACCCACTAGCCGAAACAAATCTTGCCAAAAGATGCTCATAAATATACTATCCTTGTCACTCACAATTGTTTTGGGCAATCCATGCAACCTGAAAACTTCCCTGAAAAACAGATCTGCTACCTAAGATGCACTAAAGTCCATGGAGATGGAGAAAAAGTGAGCAAACTTGGTCAAACGATCTACTACCACAAATATGCAATCCTTTGCCTATGCCTTGGGTAGTCCTATAATGAAATCCATAGATACACTCTCCCACTTATGCTCTAGAATGGGGAGAGCCCGCAATAGACCTACTAGGTGAGTGTGCTCATCTTTGTTATCTTGGCAAGTAGTACATTCCTTGATGTGGCGCATGACATCTCCCTTGAGACCTTTCTAAGCAAACCTTTCTCTTATATGTCTGTATGATTTAAGGAATCCTTGATTCCATGCTAATGATGAGTTATGAAATGCGTGAAGCACCTTTTTCTTGAACAAAGAATCACGAACCAGATAGATCATTTCCTTATAATATATAATATCCTCTATAATCCTATACCTTTCATCCTGTAACTTTCCATCCATCAAGTCACATGCAAATTTATTTTTGGAGAACTCCACCAATAAATGAGACTTCCAATCAACTGATATTTCTAACATGGAGTAGGCTGAGGATCTTCTAGACAAGGCATCTGCTACAACATTATTTTTTCCTTTGACATATTATATGTCAAAGTTATATGCCTGAATCTTACTCACCCACTTTTGTTGTCTTTCATTAAGGTCCTTCTGCCCATAGTGGCATCTAAAGGTTGTCTTATGTATGTCTTGTTCCCTCATCCTGATTTGATGGTATCCAGAGCGCAAGTCAATTTTGTTGAAGTATACCACGCTATGTAGCTCATCCAACAACTCATCTATCCTGGGAATGGGATACCTATTTTTTACAGTTTTCTTATTCAAGGCTTTGTAATAAATGCACATGCACATAGTTCCATCTTTCTTCTTTACCAACACAACTAATGATGAAAATGGACTTGAACTCGGTCTAATATGCCCCATGGATAATAATTATTTAATAGCATTCTCAATCTCTTCCTTAAGCTTCTTGGGGTGCTTGTATGGTGTAGTGATGATCATTTTGGCCCCTTATTCCAATTCTATGATGTGTTGAAATCCTCTATCTGGTGGTTCACCTGGAGGGATCATATCAAAGACCTTTTTATTCTTGTGAAGGATTATTTGTATATCTGGAGGATACTTCTTGTGCTCTCCAATACTCACTCCCATAACAAAGCACTCAGTTGCATAGGCCACCTCCTCTTGCAGAAATATTGCATGCATTCATTTGGTTGTCACAACTCTAGGTGCGTCTCCTGTCATCCCTTTAAGTGTGACCCTTTTTCCGTTTTCCATGTTGAAAGACATATCCATGTTTTTGTAGTTAGTGGTGATTGGTACCAATGTGCTAAGCCACTGAACACCCAGTATGATGTTTGTATATGGTATATGCAGTACATAGAAATCATGTGTCAAAGTGTACCTGTAACACCCCAAGGCCAAGCCCCTGCTGAATTGTAATTATGCTTGTAAGCTGGTGAGCTGAGTGATTATAAGCTGAGAGACTTATGTGCTTATTAGGCTGGTGAGTCAGATGCTAAGGCCAATGAGCATCTCCAAAAATACACACATATCATTAATTAAGGTTATATCAATGTGTGTATTTATTAAGGTTATAGGTTGGAAAGACTTAACCCATCCACATAAAGGCTCAATCAAACCTTGTATGTACATCATCAACAACCTGGATTCTGACATATCTAGAACCATATCTACTACTCTATGAAACTCCTCAATGAATTCTTCTATTGACCATGTTTGTCTAATCTACGTGAGCTCCTTGAAATGAAGTTATGGATCCTCACTATCAAATCCGTCAATGAGTCTCTGGGTGAAGTCAATGTACGAAGTGACATGTTCATAACCCAAAGTGGTCATCCCATGAAACCACCAGTCATGCTATTTACCATTCAAGTGTAATGTTGTGAACTTGATGGCCTTCTCCTCTTCCACAGGGTTCAACTGAAGTTAGGAATCCATCTTTTATACCCAAGCCTTAGTTTAAAAATGATTGGATCCATCAAAATGGGGCATATCCATTCTTCCTTCCTTGTGCCCCAACTCATTGTCACCTTTGTAGTGTCCCCTAGACTTCTTCATGTACATGATGTGGAAATATTCTCCAAAGGAAACCTATCTTCAGAAACCTGCACTTAGAGAGTTATATGCTCTCTTTATATCCTCTAATTCATCCTCAATGCTTCTATGTCCAAAGTAATTTGTGTTCCTTGGTTGTTCCTCCAAGAAGGTGGGAATATATGGCCTAGGTGTGGTCCTGCTATCCATATGTGAATGAGAATGTGTGCCTCTAGATAATATGGGGTCCTCTGTATGATATTTGTTTCCATATTCCTCATCATGACCCATTCCTCCCTGAGATCCACCAACTCATTGATTTACTCCAAATAGGGGTGGGTCCTTTCCATGTCTTTACTCCATCAAGAACTAAGAGAGGAAACCCCGATACTTGTGTTTTTCCTCCATTATGGCTATCATTCTATCTTGTCCTTTCTGAAAATTTACAAAGGATATCTTTAGTTCTTCTTGTCCCATATACAAATGATTTTTCATCTCCTCTAGGTTATGCTGCATAATAACCTGGCTATTATGTAGTGTATCATTCACTGTTTGAACCACCTTTTCAGCTAAAATTGTTTCTTCTTCTGAAATTGCATTATCTATTTCATGAGTTTCCCCCATTCTTTCTACTGGCTCTTCTTCTTCTGGAATACCTGATACAGAATGTCCCCCATGACCTCTCTTCTTGGGAATTAGATTTTATCACAAGCTGGCAAAGGAATTCACTCTAATACCACTGTAATGTTCCCAAGCAGATTCACTAGGAACTTAGGGGTTTATTTCCGATCTGTTTGTATGATTGTTTAATTTTTTTGCAGGTTTGCTTCTCAAAGTTGCACTGGAGGTGTTTGCTTGATTTTTATAGCATATGATGGATGAATATAACAAAACAATAGATGGAAATAATAATATACAAGAAATATAATACAAGAGGATGCCCAAATAACTTCAGATATGACCTTTGTTGACACAGGGGCAGACCTAGGGTTCAACGCTTCAACAACACACCAACAAAATCCTAACTACTGACCCTTTCGGCACAACCTGTGAAGCAGGTGAAGTCTCACCTGAGGTAGAGGTAGGGGGTTTTACAGGACTCAGGTGTCTGTAACCAAGCTCAGACATAGATCTGTGATTATAACACTTCACAAAGTACTTAGAAGATAACATGCATTAACTTATCTACTTCATTTACATCGCAAAACAAACCCTAAGGATAGATTGACATAGAAACAATGACAGAATACACATCACACTTAGCATCATAAGTTATATCTAGCACATTCAACAAAAATAAAGGACTAAGCATTCATAGATCTATCTATTACACATAACAATCAATGCATTAAGCATATCCACGACATAAACATCATAGAACAAAGAAACCATAACCACATGATATACGTGGTTCACCCCAGTGTGGGGCTATGTCCACCAACTTCTTCTTCTTCTTTATTAGGCTTCAATCTCTTACATTCGTTTGCTCCTGTGCACTAAGCCATAGAGCCAAGCTTCACACCAGACAAGCAATCTGTGCACTAAGCACTAGATCCACCTTCCCAAAATCAAGTCAAGGCACAGAGATGACTCCTTTATCAGGCACGGAGCCTTACATACATGTTCTGTTGCACAAAGCAACTTAGAACTACTTGCCTCTTGCACTTAGCCAATTACATCCCCTTCTACTACTCCTCATTATTATAATATTATTCTTATTTATACTTTTACATTTACAAAAAGGCCTAATCATGGGTAAATCCATGGGTCGACATCCCATAACCCATTAAAAAACCCTAAGGACCCCATGATGGGTCCAAAAATCTCACAAAACAAGTGATATATCATGATCTCAGCTCCGCCTTGGCGCTCCATCTTCGACCAGCCCATCGAAGTCCAAAAGGTGGTCAATCCTGACCAATGTTTCCTCAAAACTTGGTTGAGGGCCAACATGCCCCCAACACTCACCCGTGACTCGTCCCGAGTCACTTATATCTGGGAAATGTTTCTTCGAAGGCCCCGCGCTTCACTCAAGCTGCCTCGACTTGCTGCTTCTCCTGAAACTCCTGCTCAACGAGTTCTTGGATTGTTGTCTCTGTAACAGGCCCTTCCATGCATTGTTCCACTTTCACAACCACTTGTTCTAGCTGCAAGCCTTGTCCTTCGATCTCTTCAAACACCATGCAGGCTTCATCCTGCATTGGTTGTAGCCTCTAGGTGACTTCAATTACTCTACCCTGGATGATAGTAATTTGTTGTTGGACCGCGCGTTGTTCTTGTGACCTTTACATTCTCTCGACTGAAGTGAGCGACTTCATCTGCACCTATACTGACAATGCCTGTTGCTGCACCTCCTGTAGTTGTGCTTCCAACTTCCTAAGATTTGGATCTTCCATGAGGCATTCATAGGTCTACGCAATTCTGTCGCTCAGTTGTTGACATTCTAAGGCGAGGGCCCTGATCCTTCCAACTATGCTCTGAGCAGCTTCCTCCCTCTGGTCGCTCACTTTCTTCGGAGTGCTTGGTACTACTTGTATCTCCAACTTCATTACCTTTGCTTGAAGCTGTTGGATGGCCTTAGCAAGCTTCATCACTTGAACCTTGACTGCCTCATGTTCCTCCTGTGCCAAGCCCGACACAGAGCGAAGTGCTCTGCTCACCACTTATTTGACCACATTCTTCTCTACGAGCAACTGATCATTTTCTCTCTGTATCTTTTCTTTGTCCTCCTCGATCATTGCCCATAACTCATCCTTCTCATTTTCATAAGTGGTTACACAGTACCGCACAACTCGTAGTTTCTCTAAGACTTCCTCTTTCTCTTTCTTCAAGGCTTCTGTAGCCTTTTCCTTCTCCTCTTGGACTCGCTAAAGTCGAGCCTCTATTGCATATGAAAGTCTTCGAAGTTGGGTTGCATCATCCCCCAACTCTGCAATCTCTGACGAGGAAGGCACAACAGGTACTACGCGGATAACTTAAATAGCTTCTTGTATCTCCTTCAACTCCTTCTCGACCGTTACATACATCTCTTCGTACTTTTCTCCATATCTTTGCAAGAGATCTTTGGATGCATCCTCCATCGATCCGTGGACCAGGCTGATGTCTTCCTCTGTGAGCGTAGCCTCTAGCTGGGGCTTACTGGCGCGGGTCTTCTTTCTTGCTGAAGGTTTCTATGGAGAAACCTTCCTCTTCTTTGGTGTTTTTGTATCAGTAGAGGGATCCTTCGACAGTGTAGCTTCACCTTCTCCTTGATTTTCTCCTTTGGTCCCTCCTACTTCTTGATTTACTTCATCTCCTCCTCCTCCTGCAGGCGAGCTAGACCCACTTTCTTTCAAGGTGTTATCCTCCTCATCAGTCTCTATGTTCTGAATTTCCTCCTTTTTATTTTTCTTCTTCGCACTTGTCTGTCCTGCATGCTCAAACCGGGTGACCAAGGGGCTTCCTATGATGTCAGGTTCAGAGAGTTCTGCATCATCAACAGGCGTCTGGAATTCCTTTGGCCATTCCATTGTGATCTATTCCATATCTTCATCTGTTATCTTGTAATAGGACTGTAATTATTCCTTGCTCTCATCCCTGGATGCAGTGATATAAATAAAGTGTGGATATGTGTGGAACTTAGCTAGTGGTCTATATTCGTGTAAGGTACGTGGTGTCATGTGCAGGAATGACTCAATGGAAACCTTTAGTTGTTGATAGTAGGCATGGAACATTGCGTTCGATTGCCATTTCTTCGACATGTCATTTGTATACCATAAGGTTGAGAACCTAGTTGCCAATGGCTCTGATGGTTCAATCTCTAGAAAGGTTGCTCCATCGGGCATTTTTCAAGCGACAAATGCAATCAACACAAGTAGCCAGCTGAAGTGGAACTCGTATCCCTGATCCTGCGCTTCGTGACAGTCTTTCTCAAGATCGTTGATGAGGTAACTCTCCCAATTCATTTGCATCTCCTCCACACATTTTCTTGCGAGGTCCACCACGAACCCGGTGACCTGCGTGGGGAGATTCTTTCTTACAAGCTTGCCAGCTATGAGCTGGCAAGTGAGGCACACTGCGCCATCCTAGATAGAGGCTACCTTGTAGCCTCACTTTCCCTTCTCAACTTCATCATATGCTTCCTTGATGCACTGTTCCAAGGAGTAATCTGAGGTCTTCCCTAGGTAGAACTAATGAGGGTTGGGTCCCTATATGCTCAATCCTATAATCCAGTGGATCAACGTTGGATCCACAATAATCCGCCTGTCGAGCCATAAGTATCCACCATGATAGCACGAAAAGAGGAGTTTAACAAAAGCGTTAACCTCCTAATGTCGACCAAAATGAGGAATCTTCATCATGTTGAGTATCGTGGACTGTGTCAGCTCCTTAATCCCTGGTTGGGAGACTATGCAAGGCTTCTTCCTAGCCATCTTCATCAAATATCTATGGGGCGCGAGCATGGCATGTTTCTTTCTATCTCCATGGTTAAAGTCATTGTTCTTCATTGATGGGATCTGTCCTAACTGAGTTCCCACTATGCATATTCCTTTCGAATTGTACGTGGTGACCAATGTGTACTTGAAGTCCTGTGGAATGTTTGTTATAACCCTAAATTGCACCACACATGCTTACTCGGCATCAGGCCAACTCATATCCCTTCTTTTCCAAATCATTACTGAACAACTCTTCTAAAAACTCCATTTTTAAAAAGTCCACGCTAGCTGGCCCACTACAGCCCACGTGGATCTACAGTGTCCACGCTAGCAGGCCCACTACAGCCCACATGGATCTTTAGAAGCACGAAAAAGGAAAGTTGTCGATGAAACAAAAAGCTATGGGTGAGTTAACTGAAACTCCCGGCCATGCATGGCCGAGGTTTCGTCCAAATACCTAGCTCCTTCTAGCCTATAAAAGAAGGGGTAGGGGTCCCATTTGGAAGAGAAAAAAAATACAGCAAAGAAACTCTGCCCATTTACGTATTCCCATTGTCCCAACCCTTTAGCCTTTCCTTATGCCAAAGGAGATTCAAAGAAAAGCAGTTGAAGGACAGAAGAAGAGGAGCCTAGGATCAGGTTCAAGGAGTGGTGGCCAGTCTCAACTTTTGTAAGTTGACTCATTTTAAGTAATAAAGAGAATGTTTTTCCCGTCCCAATTCATGAACTGTTTATAGTTTGATCAGTATATGTTTGGATTTCTAACCCGTTAGTATATAAGTAATATGCATGCATAGTTGTTGCTTGTCTTGGATGCAGGTCAGCTTTGGAAGGAGTTTTGCAAACAAGTAATTGAGCATAATGGAGGATCGACATCAAATGCCGAGAATGAGGTAGGTTGATCTTTCCATGCATTTACTAAGAAAAGGGGATTTAAATCTAGGGATGAAGGTAGAAAGTAATTTCTATTCGGTCATATCTGCATGCAAAGTCTGAACTCTATTTGCTAGTCCGTAGGGTGATTTTCCCCAACAACAATGTTGTCATGGTTAACCACGCCAACCAAAGGCGGGATATAATCAGGTAAGATCGACGGGATCTGCTTCGCATTAGCCAGATCGTCGTGATTCTTACTTCACTTCTCAGTTGCGGGGTTGGCACGTTTCGAACGTCATCCAGTTGAAGGAGAATCTTTGATTACCCTAGTTGATGATGTATGTACTCCCTCAGACATAGATTTATCATCCATAAACTTCTTCAGAACCTCTTCGACTGACTTCTCTAGTTCGGTGAGCTCGGCCAAAATTCTCACTGTTAACCAATAGGTCGAGGTAGGTGAACGGATAGTGGGATAGAAAAATAGAAAACAATGTCTGATAGCACAACTTGACACTCACAATCACTTTGTTGTTCGCTAAGATAATTACGGGTGGCAAAGAGTGGTCCCAATGTAATGTCTGATGGGTTAAATATGCGAGCGTCATAACAGATTCCTCCAAAGGGTAGGGTTGCTTCCATCAATGTGAATCCGATTGTTATGGTGTGGTCTCAACATCCAATGATGATCTATCTACCCATAAATTTGTTTCTTATCCATTCATAGCATTGTTCTAACGGTCAGGATGCCTCCAACGGTCATATATCTTCACCAGGGCGAAGTCCCATTCTATGTGGTTTTGTTGTTCTAGTGAGGTTCATAGCTTGCAAGCCTGCCTCCCGCGAAGTCTTCTCTATAACTTTCTATAGCTTGGATTTCTTCTTACTGAGCTTCCTTGCCTTCTTCCCTGTGATCTGAGTCTCTCTAACTGTTTCTGGATTTCTCTTCCCATTCTTATTCTTATCTTCTCCTATCGTAGTAGCTTCGCGCAGTTGATGTGCTCTTGAAGGGTTCAAAGGTAATACCTCTTTTCTTAATTGTTGGGTGGATGTACTCCTTTCTTGCATGGATAGGTCCTTCAAATCTTCTTGCGATCTTTCAACTTCGACAACTAAATCTTGTGTTCTGCTGCTTCGACTTAACTTCTCGTTCTTCTATCAATCAATCTATTTTTCTAGCTATGAAATCCCTTAGTTCTTGCTTTTTCTTTTCTTTAGCTGCGTCCTCTGCTTTCCTTCCGATCCGATCTTTCTCACTCCAAGTCTTTCCTAACAAAAGAGGGAACATGGCGTTCTTCTCAACAAGCTTAATGACTTCAAATTCCTCTTCAGTCGATGTTCCATGAATAATAACAGGTACATTAGTAACTCTTCCACATAAGGTTATCATATTTCCTTTAAACAAGCCTATTCTTCCCAATGAAGGTATCACAGTAGGTTTTCCCAAAATTTCCCAAGTGTCTTATGTCATAATATTCACTTGTGTCTCCTCATCTAGGACACAGTCTATGTCGAAGTCTCCTATTCTTGTATCTATGCATTGTTTTTCCTTCAAGATATATTATAAACTGACATCTTTGTGATCATTCATCATTTGTTTCAATTGTTCTAATGTAGTCTGAACTTTTTCTGATTCTTTCTCTTTCTGATTTTCTAATATGCTCTTAGTCTCTTGGCTTCCTTCATAGTTTTCTTGTCTCATGTTCATCCTTTCAACTTTAGCAATCATCTTTGGACAATCCTCAACCTCATGACCAACAATATTACAACAAAGACAACTAGGACCTACACCAGGGCATTCCTTAGCAAGATGTCCCGGTCTTTTGCAGTTATAACATAATGTCAATCCTCTCTTTCTCTTGTAAGTTCCCAACTTCTCCTGTATTGCGCACTAGGATCACAATGCGGGACTTGCAATCTGTGAAAATTCTTTCTAGGTCCCTGCATCCATTCATTAGTCCAAAAATTCTTTCTATGCATAGGAATAACATATCTTTATCTAGTTTTATCAAATTTATTCAGATCAATTTTTTCTTCTAACTGTACCCTAGCTTTCAGACTAAGAAAAAACCTATCAAACCTACCTAGATTCATGCTTTCGAAACACAAAATTTCACTTATCTTAGTCTTATCAAAGCACAAAGATTTACCTCTTTCAAGATCTTACTTCTTTTCTTCAGATCAAGTTTCTTTCTTAGCACAAAGCTTCACAAGTCAAGTAGAATATTGCACGCTACAACAACAGATCTACACACATAGCTTCTCTTTTCTTCAGTTCCCAGCAATCACAGTTTCAGGTCCCAACAACAGAACCATTTGTTGACACAGGGGCATACCCATGGTTTAATGCTTCAACAACGCACCAACAAAACCCTAAATACCAACCCTTTCGGCAACACCTGCGAAGCAGGCGACGTCTCACCCGAGGTAGAGGCAGGGGGGGTTATAGGACTCAGGTGTCTGTAACCAAGCTGGGACACAGATCTATGATTATAACACTTCGCAAAGTACTTAGAAGATAACATGAATTAGCTTATCTACTTCATTTACATCGCAAAACAAACCCTAAGGATAGATTAATGCAGTAACAATGACAGAATACACATCACACTTAGCATCATAAGTTAGATCTAGCACATTCAATAAGAATAAAGCACTAAGCATTCATAGATCTATCTATTACACATAACAATCAATGCACTAAGAAAATCCACAACATAAACATCATAGTACAAAGAAACCATCAACACATGATATATGTGGTTCACCCCAGTGTGGGGCTACGTCCACCAACTGCTTCTTCTTCTTTATTAGGCTTCAATCTCTTACATTCGTATGCTCTTGTGCACTAAGCCACAGAGCCAAGTTTCTCACTGGATAGGTAATCTGCGCATTAAGCACCAGATCCACCTTCCCAAAATCAGGTCAAGGCATAGAGTCGACTCCTCTATCAGGCACGAAGCCTTACATACATGTTCTATTGCACAAAGAAACTCAAAACTGCTTGCCTCTTGCACTTATCCAATTACATCTCCTTCTACTACTACTCATTCTTATTTATTCTTTTACATTTACAAAAGGGCCTAATCATGGGTAAACCCATGTGTCGACATCCCATAACCTGTTACAAAACTCTAAGGACCCCATGTTGGGTCCACAAAGCCCACAAAAAAAGTGATATCTCGCGATCTTAGCTCTGCCTGGGCACTCCATCTTCAACCATCCTGTTGAAGTTCAAAAGGTGGTCAATCCTGACCAATGTTTCCTCAAAACTTGGTTGAGGGCCAACAACCTTTGTTTAGTTAATAAGATGACCTCCATACATTAGATCTACAGTTCTGGAATAAGATAGTAGATATATAGAATTTTGGGCTAAATATGCCACCAAGATACAAAGAGATGAAGATGTGAGTCCTCCTAATCCTTCAGTAGCAGCATGCAAGTCAATACAAGATCAATTTCTTTCCCTTGAAGCCTTGGCACCTCCAAATCTGGCTGAGATGCGCCCCAAATGGCTGTAGCAACCTAGGAAATTTGGTTTCCTTCAATAAATACCTCAAACCCCTATAAAATACTACCAAAATGTAGATATGTAGATGTAGAGTGCATATGAAGAGATCCCTCAGCCAAAATCATAGGTTTAACCCATCAACTCACTGAATACCCAAGGGACGATGCGCCTCTCTTCAAAAATTCACCCAAGAGCCATAATAAATAAATATGCAAAGGAAACCCTCCAACGACAGATGAGAAAAGGCACTCTAAGGCTGGAAAACCCTCCAGGAATGAGTTTTGCCTCAGATCTCCCTTCCACTAACCAAATTGAACTAGTATTTCTCCAACAATGCACCCTACCTACAAAAAACCTCAAGATATGAACCCTGTCTCTTCAATCCAATGTAGAAACCAGTTTGTAGTTGAATAGAATGGTGAGGGTGGAATCTTTCACCACCTTGACAAATCTTGGATCAAGAACAAAGGAATATTTCACCTCCTTGTTGATCTCTAGGGTTTGTTTACTCAAAACCCTCAAAACATAAGTTGCTTATCTCAAAAAGCAATAAGAGAAAATGCCATGAATGAGGAGTGAGGTGCCCTCCTCTCTCTTTTATACCTCCATCTTCTAATTTTCACTTGAGTTGCTTTATTGATGCCTAAGGTTATTACTTTACTTTCTCCTCTAAATCAATTAACTCTTTTCCTTTTTTACCAAAGTCATTTTAATAATATAACATTTAGCTCCTTAGTGACCATTTTGGGCCTCCTAACCCCCTTTTACCCATGAGGTTGGACTACTAAGTCTCCTAATTTTCTTGTCAAGAAGAGGGGAACATTACACCAACACAATTTATAAACTTAGTAACCACACACTTCCAAAAAAAAATTAACTCACTAAATGAAAAACAATTATTAATCATAAGAACAAATAATTTAGAACTCTTTTTTGAAAATTTAATTCAAGACAATTGAAGTAATAAACAAATCCCAAGCTTATTCTTTATTTAGAATCTCTTCATCTAAAGTCCAAAGTATGATTTAATTAAGAATTAAATATTAATATAAAAAAATCCCAAAATATTGGTTCATACTACAAATGGAAAAAGATTGAAATGCAAGCTGGACAACACAACCATCGAGAAAGCACGTATCTTAACACTTGCTTATGTGGCCTACTGGTGGTTTACATCCATTGGCCTGCTGGTGATTTGCATCCTGTGAAGGAAACATTTATCTACTTTTGTTACACTTGATGGTATGTGAAGCACCAGAAACCCAAGTTTTGATGAAGCCTGAGCAATAGTTCTTCCATGTGACCAATCCTCTGTTGAAGCATGTGAAACATGCCAGTGATTTCCATGGGAGATGAGTTTGTGTTCTCTCCATTTCAAGCTTTTCTATGGAGAAATTTTTGCAAATTAAGGACATAGGGTTTCATATGGCTCTTCACTTTAACAATGGTGTCGTTGCCTTGCTTTTCTATGGAGAATTTTTTGCAAATTAAGGGCTAAGGATTTCAGTTATGTTATGAGGCAAGGAAGGAAAGAAAATGAGAGGATAGCACATATCAGTACCTGTAACATATAAGTGCAATAAAGAAAGTGAAAACATGCAAGGGTGTTACAACAATGGTATTTTACATTTCCTATTTCCCACCCCAAAAATCTGTTTTCCTTGTGCCAAAAATGTATGAGGTGTGCAACCAATAAATATCTAGGAATAGGGGTATTCTTTATATTCTGGGGGTGTTTTATTTATTTATTATTGTGTCCTGGTTTAAGTGCTCCATGAGATTTTGTTTGTTAGCGCAATTGCTTATATATCCGGGGATGGAATCGTTGTTAATTTCCCTTCAATCCTTGGATCTTCAATGCATAAGTCTTAACATTTTGTTTTGGCCTCTTGGGTGGACTTCGATTACTAATTTAACAATTATTGGGAGGGATAAGGGAAGAAGACCAAGTACATAGGTGGTGTAGTAGAAGGTTTTGTAGATGGGGGAAAGGTACCAAAGAGGTATGGTCAACCCAAGAAGATTGAGGAAAATTTAAGCATACTCATTCAATATTCTTTATTACTCTCAATGAATATACATTTTAGTAATTTTCAATTTCAAAATAAACCAAAAAAATATCAATTCCATCTATAAAATTTTAAAACAAAAACAAATATCACTCAAAATGTTATGAAATCCAAAACCAAACAATATTTGAAATAAGTAATTATAAATGCTATTATTTAACTTTATTAACTATCTATCTCATATGTGACAAATAACAATGTTAATAAACCTTTGTATATCACCCACATTCTCCTTTAAATATCAAAATATTCAAAATGAAAATTGATAAATATATATTGTAAAAGAAAAAAGAATCACATCTAAAAATTCCTAACACTTAGATACATTATAACTCTTCTCAATATTTCTTTCTATTATTAGAATCTTCTTATAAACACTTTAATAAACCTTTGTATATCACCCACATTCTCCTTTAAATATCAAATTATTCAAAATGAAAATTGATAAATATATATTGTAAAAGAAAAAAGAATCACATCTAAAAATTCCTAACACTTAGATACATTATAACTCTTCTCAATATTTCTTTCTATTATTAGAATCTTCTTATACTTTTCCTCTTCGTCTGAAATATGGCTTGTACCAAATGTGTTTTCTCCAAATATCATGATCTCATTTTTGTATACATCTAATATTAAATATCAAGATCGAGTATTGTATCCATTGTTGTGACTATTAAATATTGGAGAATTATATTCATTGTTGGGAAATACTTGTAAATGAAATACTTAAGATAAAGTAAATTTTATATGTTTGATTTATTTGATATTATTAAATTAAAATAAAAATAATTTTTTTATTTTAAAATTGAAATATTTTAAAGAAAAATTGAAATAAATTAAAATTAATTTTATATAAATAATATTGAAATTAATATCAATACAAGGAGGCTAATAATGGATTTTTAAGATTTACATGTTTCAATTTCAAAAAATAAAAAAACAAACAATTTCTGCCATAATTAGTTCTAATAATTTTGATTTAGGAAAGAGAAGTTTCTCAAATTCAGATTTTTGAAGATTCACTTTTAATAATACAAAGGATTGAAGGAGAATTCACTACAATAAATGAAGAAGAAATTCACTTTACAACAATTGTTTTTTGGACATTCAAAACTTGCGAGAGGCTCCTCCTCCCAAATCAAATATCAGCACATTTTCTCTTTACTGGAAGTGGTTCTCTTATCAAGCTCATAAACAATGGCAGCAACAGTGGGCTCATTGATGGTCCTGAGACCGGCATCCTTGGTCCCCTGTCTCTGCGAGAATAGGCAGAAACAGTAACAACAACATTCTTCACAGTTTGGACCAGAAAATCTTATCTACAAGCTTCCAATATATCTAGATCTTCAACAATTATATTCAGCTCTAAATCTTTCACCGAGCAATTTCTTTGAATCGAAAACAGAACCCTCTCTTACCTCATACTTTGTTAAGAAACCAGTTGATCCCCACTCTTCGATGCCACCATTGAATAGGGTTTATAAACAATATATTAATATTTCAGATGGAAAAAACCACACTCCCAATAGATGGATATGAAGAAGAAAATTTGAACATCGAATAAGGATATGAAGAAAAACAAGATTGGTTTGACGAAGAAGACATCAAGACAAATGTGAATATCTCCTTAGTAAATGGTTTGAGTAAATTAAGAAATAATTTGAATTAGAGGATTTGATTTTAAGCATTAATTATGTGAATAGGTTAAGGTCACAACATGCTAAATTATGGAGTGGGCAAACATGGATAGGAAAAACTAGTTCTAGTTCAATTTTGATTTTGATTTAGAGCTAGAAAATGGGTTTAAGGTTAGTATGAGTTTTGCTAGATCCAAGTATCATATATTAAGGAGCAATGATGATCTTGTTGTTTGAAGCAAACAAAATTTGTTTCTTGTTAAGAGTGCTTATTATGTGGGGTTTCAATGAAATGGGCAACTGCTACTCAATCCTTGGCTTGATAATAGGTTGAATTTTTTCCAGTTTGATGAAAAAATACTTTCCATTTTCCTTGAGCCCTTTCACTTGAATCGGTTATCTTTGAATTCCAAGTCTTTAACTTTTTTGTATAACATTTTGTTATAAAATGTGGAGTTATTCATAGCCTAAAAAAAGTGAAACAATAAATTATGGGGTTTCATGCCAGTTTGACAAAGCGGATCTTGTGTCTATGGAAATGGTGACGGCTCTTGTGTCTATGGCAAGAGCATGTCACCATTTGTCATTGCCTTTCTCTCCAACTGTGCCAAATAACTCTTGCACTAGATCGTAATTTAAATTCCCATCAAATTATCTATATCATAACTGAAATGATAATATATGCCCATATGTTTAATCTAGATCTCATTGCATCACAACCAGTAAGAGAATTTTATCATTTCCATACCAAACCTACACTGGAGTATATACTTTTTATAACCTCATTGTCACAATATGCTTTAAAGAAAATAGTTTTAAACTCTCTTTTTCTTAAGAAAAAACTCAAGTAACACTAACCAAGTAAATTTGACGAATATGGTATTGATATAATAACATTTATATACCATAAAAAATAATTATGATTTTATATTCTCAGTCAAATCAAAATATTTAAAACCTATTGATAAAAAAATGAATATTTTACAATGATTTTTTTGTATTAATTGAAGGCATGAATTCTATGGTTGTATAATGCCTTATAATTAGGAAAGGACACAGAACAAACTTTTCACCATAGGCATTGTTATTTTAGGGCAAGGTGTAGTGTCATATTTAAGGTTGGGAAGAAGCTTCAATGGATCATAAGTGAAGGTATTCTTAACTTGGATCTTTTTTGATACTAAGTAAAAATGTAAATTGTGTTTAATTTCCTTGGCTGGAAAAAGTCTCTCTATAGTGTAATCCAACATGCTTGCCCAATTGTCCATATGAAATTGGTGCTTCCATCTTCTGACTGCTTAATATATACAAACAATGAAAAAGCTACTTCTTAATAATTTTATAGGAAAGAGTGCTCTCCAAATTTCTGAACCACTAAAATGTTCGACCAACACAATTTATCTCTTCTGCACCATATGGCACAAGAAACTCAACCAACTTCAAATTAGAAGAATCCTTGGAAACCTTATCATAGAAATGGCTCAACTAGCTTTTTTTCTAATAAGGTTTGAAGAGGACACGGTATTCACTCAATGAATAAATTTTTCCTTCTTACTTTCTTTTCTTTCCTTTCTTCAAGCACATGAAAATATGTCAAACATATTTGCAAAAATTTCCAACAAAAATGCTCCCAATGAATGGAAAAATTAGTATGATTTGAGTTGAACTGATCACAATAAAATGTAATATACCTTATTTTTACTAATTTCACAAGCTTTGCAAGCTCCCCAAAAGGCAAAAGGTTATAATGTAAAAGATTTGGAAAACAATAATAAAAAAAAATGATGATGGAAACTCTTAATATATACAGTGAAAGAATTCACACATTCTCTTTAAATTTTAGAAAACCATGCTATATGCACGGTGCAACAAATCAATTTCATTTTAAAATTGCTAAAGGGAGATATGATTTTTTTTGTAGGAGAAGTAGTCTCATAAATGGTATTGATTACCCATGGTTCCATAATTAGGTGGTTATTTTCTCCTGACAAAAACGCTGACCTCGGTGCCTACCCTTTGTTAGTTGCGAAGGCACTTGACATGAATGTTGCAACAAAAAAAATATGTCAAATTGTTTCCTTGGGGAGTATGAAATAATTCGCACAAAGGTTCAAAGTTTAAAACTATTTTACACTTATTGATATGCTTAATTAGCGAACTCCTCCAGTATAATAAGATTGAGATCTCAAGCTGCAATATATTATTTCCAATAAGATTTACTCCTTTGAAACTAATAAATTAAGAAGATTTACAAAATAACTAATCAGTGTGTTCTGCTAGAGTTGTTGGCTACAAGATTGCGCCCAATTGGCTTTGGGTTTCTTTGGTTAGCCCTTGCTTTTCCTTCATTTTTCAAATGTTCATATTTCCATTTTACTTCTTGTTTATAGTGTTTTTTTATTGCTTTTTATAGTGTTTTTTATTGCTTTTCACAAAAGCAACATAGGTTATAATACAGATTGTTTTTTTCGTAATATTTTTTAGCTCATATTTGTAGTAATATTTCTCTATTTTTTTTAACTTAAATATATTAAGATGAAATTAAGATGGGATTATTTAAAAAAAATTAATAACATATGCTGGAGAAACGACTTATTTGATCTTGAATCCAAGAGACATAGATAGTGCATTTTACAAATCCATACCAAATGTTGTGTATTGAACCATGTTTAGTATTACAACTTTAGGCTTAATTGATTTCAACAACATTCTCAATCATAACAATTGAACAATGTTGTGTATTGAAAAATGGTTTATAGTGATTTTTTTATTTTATTTTTTATAGTGTTTTTTTATTGCTTTTCACAAAAGCAACATAGGTTACAACACTGATTGTTTTTTTCGTAGTATTTCTTCGCACAGATTTGTAGTAATATGTTTCTATTCTTCTTAACTTAAATATATTAAGATGAAATTAAGATGGGATTATTTTAAAAAAATTAATAACATATGCTGGAGAAACGATTTATTTGATCTTAAATTTAGAAGACATAGGTAGTGCATTTTACAAATCCATACCAAATGTTGCGTATTGACCAAGTATTGCAACTTTAGGCTTAATTGATTTCAACAACATTCTCAATCATAAAACAATCATTAACTCTTGGTTGCTTCCCCAAGTGAAAATTGTTTGTACCTCACCAAATAATGATGGTCAAATCTATTCACCAAAAGTCTTGCTTTGCAATTTTCTTACAATTCTAGGATGATATCCAAATTGGCAATGCATATGATAAGAATAATACTCAAATTTATATTTAAAGTTAGAATTTGCTTTAACGATAATCTCTTTCTCACAATATGGCTTTGGAGAACCAAAACCTACATATGTAATGGATGGCTTCAACGGAAGGTAGTTGGAGGAGAAGGGTTGAACAAGGGACATATTGGTTTGACCAATGGATGAAGATAGATGATGGATGGTTTCAAGAGAATGTAGTTGAAGGAGAAGGGTTGAATAAGGGACATATTAGTTTGAATAATGGATGAAGACATATGTAATTCACAAGGGGAGAATATATATGATTCCTTTTTGCTAGAAGTATGAATATAGAGGAAAAATGTAAACAAAGTAAAAAAGAAGTATGTTAGATATAAGAGTTATAATTAGGACTTAAGTGT
Source organism: Picea mariana (assembly GCA_032191745.1). Lineage (NCBI taxonomy): Eukaryota > Viridiplantae > Streptophyta > Pinopsida > Pinales > Pinaceae > Picea > Picea mariana. Next base: position 3,783 of record JASDQU011179347.1, on the reverse strand, counting down.
ATTTGGACATTTAATAAAAAATTAGTTAGAGACTTTGTAATAAAGTACTGTAATCAACTAATAAATATAGTCATTAGAAAATTAGATATTAGGGAGTTACATATCTATTCTCTCCTACTATATAATGAGACACAAAAACACTCAATATTGGATTTATCCAATGTCTCAATCTTACAATCTTATATGTATTCATGTTTAACTTTTGTGTGAGTAAAACTTAACAAAACATGTTATTGGTTCTTATTGGATATTATTGCAATTACACCTACTCTGTTTATGTGATAAAAACAATTTAATTTCAAAACATAAGGGAAACACATAAAATCTAATTATGAAAACAAGATGAGACAAGGCCAAATATGACCCACCATGAAGTTTACTTATTCAATTGTATGAAGTTCCAAAAATAACATCCTAACTATAATTTTCCAAAATTAAAGTTTCAAAAATAACATCCTAACTAATTGTCAAATAACACTACTAATATCCTTGAATTCTAAAAATAACCTCCTAACTAATTGCGGAAATTAAAGTTCCAAAAATAATATCCTAACTAATTGTCAAAATATCACTACTAATATTATTGAATTCTAAAAATAACATCCTAAGTAATTTCTCAAAAACACTGCTAATGTCATTGAATTCTAATTAATTCAAATACACAAATCAAGTTGCACCAACAAAAAGTTATTCCTCAATACTCTTATTATCCATCACAATACATAAAAGATAAAGACACGAATACAATAACATATATGGATGCATATGCAACGATTTATGTTGTGTAAAAAACCAACCAAAAAAATGAAACTTCAGAAAACAGATATGCTACAATACTGGAAATAAACATGAAAGGTAGAACCCATAAATGTATCTTACTTTTATTAATGTTTACAAATTTGAGGAAATACACATGAAAGGTGGAATCCCTTAAAGGTATCTTCCTTTTATTAAATGTTTACAAATTTGAGGCAGCCATTGAAAAATGCACCCAAAAACATTTTTGAAAAACTCACCAAAGCAATTTGGATTGTGGCTGAAATGAGAAAAGTTTACTTAGAGTTAAATTGCAGCCAAATTCAGCATAACTTAGCAAGTTTCTGAAGATTTGACAAGTACAAGAAATCTCATCGAGTCTAGTCCAAAAACCATTTCTAAACTTTTTGTGAAATTTAAATATTTCTGAATTTTTTTTATTTACTGGGTTTTATGTGAATTTTTTTCCAGAGATTGAGTCATACTCTTGTTCCTCTGGTGTTTCCAAGTTGTTCCCAAGTCTGAGTCATGTGACTAACAAGAACAACGTTTGGCAAGGTAGAAAAAGCCTTTTCTTTCCATTACAGTTTACTGTTTTGGAAGAATGTAACTAAAAAGTTTTCCTTGTTCACCAACTCTTTGTGGATCTTCTCCTTGAGATATATTTGTTTCTTTGACCAACAAGGATGCAAGGAATTCACTTGAAAAAATGCATATCCAGGAATGGTTTCATGTGTATTTTTTTGGTGGTTTTTTTCCATATGTATTTCTTTGGTAGTTTTTTTCACTATTGTCCCCTCCCACATGTGAATTCCACCTCTAAAATCTATATACATCACAGTAGAGGAGCAACATAGATGGCCTTTAAATCCAGAATTTATTTGAATTCAAATAAAAACTGTGATGAGAAGAGGTTACCACATATGGATTGTTCCAAATAACACACACAAATTAATGAATCGTATTACTATGTAGTGGACCAACTTGAAGACCTGTACCACGATTCATGTGAGCATATGGATTCATATATACCACTAGAGATAGCATTTTCCACCTGCACATCTTGGAAAAATGGAGAGGGGAACAGTGAGCACTCAACTAGACCATGAACTCTTCTCAAGTGGATCGTTCTGGTTCTTCCTCACTAGATAGATCCCTAGGCTTCTATTTGTTTCGTGAAATTCGATATGAAATTGTTTGAAATCTTAATCACTTAACAACTACAAGGATGGTCCTCTCCAAGGGAAACATTCAATAGAAAAAGCTTGGATAGAGGGACAAGGTTTGGCGAAGAGGGAATGCAGGGTGGTGATGGGATCCACAGGTACAGTTGTGTCCACATATACACGGTCGTAGGTTAAGGATAAAATACAAATCCATTAGATGAATGCAGGGTGGTGATGGGATCCACAGGTACAGTTGTGTCCACATATACATGGTCGTAGGTTAAGGATAAAATACAAATCCATTAGATGACACGTGTTTACTTTTAAATGGATATGGACAGACGACGAATGACGAATGAAACATGGTCACCATTAGGGTTGGAATTTCAAATTGAGAAAGCTGGTTAAATTTGATGGTTTTGGAATTTCAAATTGAGAAATTTTGTCAAATTTGACCATATTGACACTTTCATTAACCATTTTTACAATTTTAAAGAAGAATGTTTACAATCATGATCAATTATTAGAAAAATCATTCCAAGCAATTTGCTCATCAAATTCTATCCTGGTTAGTATGGACAATGTGTTGAAAACCCCGGGGACACTCCAATTACACATAATTAACCACTCAAAATTGCAGATACAACAATATCTGATTGTATTTCAGGCAAATATCCCTCTAAAATATTCCCCAAAAATGACCCAAACCTAGAATATATATATATATATATATGGAATTTTGTAAGAATTTTAAGGAATAAAAAATTATAAAAAATGAGTAGATCAAGAATAAAGACATGACTTAACATGGTTTAGGACTGAGTTTAAAAGTTGAAAATCTCGAAGTAAATTTAGACCTTGATCCACTCTATTTTTTTTTTAAATTTAATTATTGCGTCTTCTTAAATGGCCTAAAACTTTTAAGGGGAAAGTTTCATGATCAAAGTTCCCACCAATAAAAATAGAACTATAACTTCAAAAAAAATCTTATTATATTTAAGGAAAAATTTGAAAACTTATTCCATGATGTTTATGAAGTTTATTTGTAAACTAAATTATTTTGGTTTTGCATTAATTTACTTTCATGTTATAAATTTTATAATTTTTTTAATATTTTCAAATAAGAATTTATTGTTATTTTAAAAAATTAAAAATACATTTAGTGATTTAGTGATTGGTTATTTCATTTTTTTCTATCAAATAAAGAGGTTATAAATTTAATTTTAAAATACACATTTTTAAAATAATATATGAAATTATGTGTTGTGAGAAAACAAATTAAATTTAAAAAAAAAAAAAAGACAATTCTAAAACAATATATGAAATTGTGTGTTATGTGACAATCTTGACATGCAATTGTTGAATTTTGATGACTAAAAAATAAAAAGACTTTTGATTACTTAAAAATAAAAAGACTTTTGATTACTAAAAAATTAAAAAGAAAATAATTGTTGACTTTTGATTACTTAAAAATAAAAAAAAATTGTGTGTTATGTGACAATCTTGACATGCACTTTTGATTACTAAAAAATAAAAAGAAAATAATGGTTGACTTTTGATTACTAAAAAATAAATACAAAATAAAAATATGTTGATATTGAACACCTTTCCATTTAATGATTTGATTTGATGTGACCAATTCTATATATTTGTTCTTATGATTTCTCATTTACTTAATCTATTTTTTTCTTGTAACTTTTTATTCATAATAAATAAATAAATGTTGCATTTTACAAATTCTACAAAAACATTTCATAAGATTTAGTAGTAAATGTGTATTATGCTCATTTTCTGCAAGCTGTTCCTCTTCATCATATGACACATTACTCACATGATTGTCATCCTTTGGGTTTAAGTTTAT
>JASDQU011179346.1:13250-26198 GCA_032191745.1 Picea mariana | reverse complement strand
AAGTAGGGCATTAGAATCTATAGGTCATTGTGCATCGAAATGATGACCGTCGATTCACCTCATGGCCGTCTGCTCAGGCGTGGACTGACGAACTAGGGATGAGGATGAAGTAATTAATAGCTATCTAGATAACAGTTCACAAAAAAACTTTTATAATGATTAGTGAATATGCTAGAGTTCGCCAATAAGAAAATCATCAAATTGTTATAAGAACATCAAAAAAAAAAATCATGTTGTCCAACACCCCCAATGGGTGTCTCTAAATAAGTTGTTGTTTATTAATGATGTTAATGTCTACTAAAATATATGTGAGAAGGATGTAAGTAAACTACGTAAAATCGCTAAGTTAAATATATTAATTCTTGTCATTTAAACATGTGGTAGGAAGAAATAATATAAGATATAATGGAACTAGTGTGAAGATGTGAAAGTGTGATAAGTACAGTAGAGTGAAAATGTAGATAAAATATCACATGTACAATGTAACACATAGTGTAATAGCTATCCAAAACATGGAGTAATAAACCAACCCTAGTCAGAGCTATTCCCAATGCTTTTCATTCACCCATCTCAAGCGTAGAAACATCAAGCTATAAGTCTCAGATGACAAAAAAAAATGGATTCAGGGTCTAATCAAGAATTGCACAATCACTAGATCACACAGTCATCAATGAAATCATTGCCTAATCTTGTACTCAACGCAAACCATAAAATCAATTGATAATGCATCTTTAAATAATGAAAATTAACGCCATCATAAAAGCAATAAAATCCCGTTCTGGGAATTGTAGGATCATCGTCCTAAGAATTCACCCTACAAGAATGGACAACACTTGGATTTGTTGTCATGAATCATAGAAATTGCATGTGTAAATTTGCAGTTAATAGGTAACACATGCAGTCAGAATCGTTGGGAGAAATGCTCAAAATCAAATAAAAACACAAAGAGGGAGGTTTTGTTTCCAGTCTCTGCTACGTATTAAAGTTAATGAAGACCGGGATGCATAAATACCTTTTTTCATTTTGCCAAGATACCAACAAAACACAAACATGGATAGATAAATTTTTTTTTTTTTTATTCGTCGGGACACCAAACAAGAACAATGACATGGATAAATAAACTTTTTTTTCATTTGGCAGGATACCAAACAATAACAAAGACATGGATAGCTAAATCGTTTTTCCATTTGGGTAGGATACCAAACAAGAACATATACATGGATAACTAAATCATTTTTCCATTCAGTGGGATACCAAATAAGAACACAGACATGGATAACTAAATCATTTTTCTATTCTGTGGGATACCAAATAAAAACACAGACATGGATAACTAAATCGTTTTTTCATTTGTCTCGATACCAAATAAACCACAGACATGGATAACTAATTCGTTTTTCCATTCGTCTAGGATATGGAAACATAAGGATCTCCGACACATACATATCCTTATCAATTAAAGAACATCTTGTTGTCCTTAACTGTAATTGTTGGCTTTTAAATAAATAAAAAGTCAAATCCAAGCAAATAGCATATACACGATTGCTGGTAATGTCAGAGTAAAAGAATAATTCAGACATTTGGTAACTGTCAAACCTTAAATCTGTTCGACGCAGCAAATAAAAAAAATAATCGTTGACTTCACAAGGGTAATTTTGTTGTCAAGGTAAAAATATTGTAGAGGGAGAACACAAGCCAGATGTAAGAGAAGCGCAGGGCAAAATTGCCTTCAATATATTAAATGCATAGGAAAAAAATCACAGTTGAAACAAAAGGTAAGGGTCGTCAACAGGAGGATGAACATAGGCTAAAATCATTCTTAATTAAATTAAAGTGTAGAGGTAAAACACAGGGAACGAAGATGAACACGGAACAGGGTAATCATTTGCGAGAAGCATAATGGCCATTAGTCAACGAGAAAAATCAACAGGGGTAGACGGCTGGGAAAAATCATCATTCGCTCATCATCCATGCATAGAAAAGAAGGGCATTAGAATCTATAGGTCGTTGTGCATCGAAATGATGATCTTCGATTTGGCTCCTGGCCGACTATTGAGGCATGGATGGATGAACTAGGGATGAGGACAAAGTAAAAATCACAACTCTTCAAAACAATCAACAAACCAAAGGACAGTCACAACATTCACAGATCGAATGCCAAGGGAAACAAGTCAAGCAACGAGCTAAGGCCATGGGGAAAATTTAAGTTCTTCGCTGAAATGCTATGTCAAACATATTCTTTACCCAATTAAAAATACAGAAATGAAAGCATAGGGTATAATAAGAATCTATCATGCATAATAAAAGTAAGCGTACCATAGCCCAAGTCATCCTCTCTGAGTCATTGTCTTGCATGTTCCATGCAACTCCCACTTGCTGACCGATGAGACTCCACTGGTACCTTGCATCCAACGCTAGGGGTACTCTTCTTCCCCCTTAGCCCCCTGAACCACAAAGGAGCCACGCACACTGAACCATAGATCAAATAGCTCACAGCTTGCCTCACAATGCCAAGCTACCACTCCTGACCTAGCAGGGTATCCCAAATCCCACAAGCTAAGTCAGTCAAGTCTAATATTTTGCAGCATAACATTACGCATGACAGAAGAGCTACATCCTTCTCATCCTCCCTCCTTTATATAGAATTTCTAAGTCAGTTCTTTCCCAAATTCCTATTTAATTTATTTTTCAATAATTTAATTTAGAAAAATCCTTCCCATACATTTGTCACCCATCCCCTTCGTTGCACTAGAAATTAATTTCAATAATTATATAATTACTCCTATTTCTCTCACCCACCTAACAACATTCCTAGAATCTCTCCTAGGTCTCCCCATATTCCCTTACACAATTTAATGACTTTACCCCTTACTAATTTACTATTTGAGTTCAATTTAGAAAGTCGTTAATGGCAAGATTCCTTGCTAAGTTGGCCATTCTTCTTGTTTCCATATGTTTCCCCCTTTTTCCCTTAGTTTCCTAATTCTTTTAAACTTCCTTCTTTCCCTTTTCATCTAAAACTTAAAATAGTAAGTGTAGATAATTATCTTTTTCCCCTTTTTCTTTTAATTAATAAATTTTTATTAGCATGTGTAACAAAACAATCATTTCCCTTTAAAATTTTTAAATCTCTCATTAAATTGATTTTAATAATTTAATCAATTTTCTTACCCCTTTTCCGTCACAGGTTTAATGATGATTATTATTGTTTTTTATTTATTTTTACCACAAGTATCACTTTAGACCTAGATTTTAATTTTCGAGGTTAGGCAACATTTTATTAGGGAAATTGTTTTTAAATCTTTCTTATCACATTATTCATTCTAAGTCTATTTGGGCTTATTCTCTTATAGTTAACAATGCGACGTACCCTTCAGGACACATTAGGTGATCCAAGGGTGCCACTCACCTCATTTTGTTTCCCTTGTGTGACGTTCCCTTCAGGACACACTACATTCTCCAATGGTGCCACTCGCCTCATTTCATTTTTCTTGCACGATGTGCCCTTCAAGACACACTACATGCTCCAAGGGTGCCACTTGCCTCATTCTATTTTTCTTGCGCGATGTTCCCTTCAGGACGCACTATGTGCTCCAAGGGTGCCACTCACCTCTTGACTGACTTGGTAGACGTAAAAAACCCTTGGAGTAAATACTCCGCCAGGTGATCTTGTGGGAGACTAAGGGCCTATAAGGAATAATGCCCCTTCCTTATTGTGTGCCCCTTAAAATCATTGTGAGCGACTGTCGCAGTCTGCCCTCATGGCATCATGGGTCTTCTAGAACTAGGTAGTAGTTAATCTACAGTTCAAGCCATGAAAGGAGTGTTAGTAGGTTGTGGCAGGGTTGTTGTACACACCTCTCCCTCAATGTATCTAGTAGTCATGCGTGACCCCTCTAATCCACATCTGATTCTTGTCAACAAGCTATCATCAGCCTGCATCATCAACGAATCATGTTAGTATAACATCCATAATCATAACATCTAATCAGATGCAAATATGTCATATATAGAACAATCAAACCCCAATAGTCTACTCCCTGACTCGATCTAGAGTCCAAGGGGTTTCATCGATGCCTTTGCATCATCGAGGTCTAACATCCTGCACAATTAGGAAAACCGAGTCAATAGCACCTGTCTATGTCAATACAACAAAGTAACATGTCATCAATCCATAACGCCTCATAATCATAAGCAAATTCCCAATAGTATAATAATCTGGATCACTTGCATGCAAGTGTCCTCAAGAATAAGTTTGCTTAGTGCGAGCAAGAGCAGGATGTTACAACGATGTTTTCCTAAGTGATGTTGTACTTCCTCTTTTAGGATAAGGTATTTGTTATACATGTAAATTGTACTCTTTGATTCTCTAAAGAAATAGCAACATACATGTTTTTTTTTCATGAAAAAAATTAACTCCGCTATTTTGAATGATGGATGAACCCCTGAAATGATTCATTTTTTGCACATATTTTATTACATTTATGCTAATTCTTGCTGAAATTCTATTGTTTCATTGTTTGAAAGAGACAACATTTACATTGGAGACATTTTGTTTCTACTTTTAAATGTTTGTGTTTTTTTTTTTATGATGGTTAAACCACATGTAGAGCAATTATATCGATAAATCAATGGGAAAAAGAAAATGCCTTCATGTCATTATAGCTTGCAAGGTTGTAGTATAATCTTGTGTTAATATTTATATTTATCATGATGAAGTTGATGAGCATGTACAAGACATTAATAATGGTGCCGAATTTCAGGTAATGAAATTTTTGTTGTGATAGTTAATATGTCCCAATGTTTTGTCATAATTTTCCATTCTTAATATGTTATTTTCGAGTAAAATTTATAGCTTGCACTATTGTTTACTTGATATTATTTGAATGGTAAATAAAGAATAATTATATAAAAGAAGCACTAAAAGGTAAAGGCCATCTTGACAACATATCTCTCAAAGATAAAGTCCAATATCATGATGACAATTATATTGATAGTGATGATGATGAAAACAACAAGTATGTGAAGGACATTCATAGTGGTTTTGAACTTGGAGAAGTGAGTGAAATATTATGCTAACTATTAGAATATCACTGTTGTAATAGATAATATGTCATTATCTGTTTATGTATCCCTTCTTTCTAATATCAACCTCCCATTAAAATATATGATTTGAACACTCAATGATAGGATTCTCATCTCATAAAAAAAAAATCAATTCATCTTGATATTAAATGATGTTTTGTTCCAAACGATGATGATTTTTGTTGCTTGTATTGATATAATAATAAGTAGGTAATTATTTATCTAGTGATTGAGGGATATATGGAACAAGTTATAGGGATAGAATGTTTGTTGTTAGGAGTTCTGCATAAATGTGACTACTGGATCCTCAATATGATTGGGGTGGGTACTTTGACTAGGGAGACCTCTAGGGGACCCAATTTGCTCAATCCATACATCCTCAAGTTAAAGAGATTAATTTTGGGAAAGACGCATTTTTTTTCTTCTACATATTATCATTTATTGTAGAAAGTAGTAACTCTTGTTTAAAATCCCGCGTGTTACTCGAAATTTATAGTGATTTTTATTTCACGGTGTCATAGCCTATAAGGAACACAACTTACAAGCCCGCTCTTGTATATCAAAATAAAAACACTAGGTTTCCAGCCTACCCTATGTTGTTAGGGATTCTTAATAAAAGTCAGAGTCCAATGGGGATCTGTAGTAGTAAAGAAATCTACATTGATTTTGAGCTGGCAAATCTTTAGGATTAAAAATAGTTATGTGTTTATTAGGGACTCACATTTTCACGATGACTTGGGAAGTTTAAATTAGTTGCTTATGAATTTTGGATCATCACAATATAATTTTTATTGATTTTAGGCATGAAAATGTCAGTGATCCCAATCTATTTGTTAATGGTTTTACTTGGGACAATCTCTGTGATCCCGGGCAATGTCCAAATCACCCTCCTCAAAAGGATTCAATAAAATTGCTTGCAACGTATGTGAGCAGTAAAATCCCATTAATATAGATTTATGTGTTGTGAAGAGAGGGAGTACCCTACATATAAGGACCTCAACATCATTCCTATCCTATAAAGAACCTATATCCAATTCAAAGAATAATTTATACAGTTTGGTTGGTGCAAAAGCCAACTCCAATTTGGGTGAATATGTGCAACTAAATAAACCTCTAGAGAACCTATTTCTAGTTTGGGTTCTTATTCATTAGTTTAGCTTGACTTGTTTATTTGATCAAATCCCAACTCCAATATGTTTTCTATATAGCTAAAAAAATCTATGTATGAACCCTATCCGATTTTGGTTCTAAGCTAGGCTATGGATTGGGTTTTCCATGTGAATCCCAACTCCATGATGAATTCTATACAACTAAAAAAATATTTTAGAAAATCATCTTCAATCTCAATATTTTTTCACTATTGTAGGTTGGTTTATGTTATGAATTTAATTGCAGTCCTCTGTAGCCATACAATTCTCCATAGCATCCATCTCCAATTTGGGTGTTGCACAATTGTTGGTTGGTTCATCTGTTTTTCCATTTTCTAAATCTATTTGAGTACCATGAAACTAAACAATTATTTATAGAACCTCTCTATAATTTTGTTTCGGTTCTCTATACAAATAAAGAAGACCCTATATGACCTCATTCCATTTGCAAATTCCTACATGTATTGTTATTGGATAAATCTGTAGGTGCAGACACTAACCGATCTCCCTAGATCCACCTGTATCTAGAACAAAACAGGACAGAACATGACGCCTTCCTTAAGTTTTAAATATTGAATTTACTAACTAAAGAGGGATGAGTGACATACCGTTTAAATGTCGCTTCCTCTCGCCATCACTATCCTAGTTCTGTTCCAATGCTCATACAATAATGAACCTGCAAAAGATGGCAACCAACCAAAGTGATATCAATAGCATAAACTCAATATAAACCTATGTATGNGTCGTAAGGTCCCTTCCAACTGTCCTTCGTTCCCCACACACTTCTTGCTCCAAGGATTCTGAGACCATGGATCTGATAGCTACTCACAATCTATCTTGACAAAGCAAATCTCAAAGTCACTCCAACCAAGCTAATAATTCCAAGCCAACCAAAGCTAAGCTCAAGAACCAACAAAGCTAACCCAAGATAACTTTCTCCATGAGAACTCCTCTCCTTTTATAAGTTGAATAGGATAAGGTGAGGAGGTTAGGATGATCCCATAAATCATGAAAGCGAGTAAGATCCAAACCATTCAGATGCCACCTCACCATAGAAGTTTCTCCTTCTATAAGATTTGAGAAAACACTCATTTTTCCCACGTGCAGGCATTCTCACACCCTAGCTATAGAGAAAATTGTGAACATCTTGCACCCTATATATAGTACAACCTACGAGAATGGGTCATTCTCGCACCCTGCTTATATAGAAACCTACGAACTTCCCTTTTTATAGGGTTTTTACATAGGAAAATGCAACTTTTTTTCTCAGGAAAAGTTCTTCTCCCTTCTCTCTTTAGGAACTCAGGCCACTGACCCCTCTGAAGGCAACAAATAGGTTTACATCATTAATGATCATAGGGATGACGAAAATAATGTGTAACAGGTATAAAGATACAATTAGGAGTCAGGAAATATACAAATAAGTAAGGACCTGCCATTGTGGTATGAATTGTTTATCTTTATAGAACAAGAATATCAATTAGAGTATTTTTCTTTTGATAATATTGTAGGACACAAATAATATTTGGAATTTATATGGATGACTAACCATACCTCATAATGGAGTATTTTTTAAGTTTTTAACTATATAGGATCTTAGTCAATATTGGTTCACATAAAAATAATTAGGCCAACCTTTAATCCCTAATGTTTGTATGTGGAATACAATTTCACTAGGAAGTTTGTTTGGGACACTTTCACACTGTGACTAAAATGGATTCAATTTTCTGTTGAAATAAAATACGATCAATCTATAATTTCCATGAAGCTCATCCCAAATTAGGTCGAGCTTGGACAAGTTTTAGTTTGGTTTTAGTCAAGGATAAATAATACATTGGTTTTCCACTCAAGATAATTTCTTTGCAAGATCAATCATTTATTATCATTTTCGGGATGTTTCCTATATAGTTTATCTGATGAACTAGACATATTTCAGTGCTTAAAAGCCACACCACAAAACAATCTTAACTAAGGATGGAAACAAGGTCTTGCTGAAAATATGGTAGGATATAACAACATTTCAAACTCTTAAAATCATGACACATGTCCCAATGTGTTGTCAATATTCATGATTAACATGTTCTTTTGGATAAAATATTATAGCTTTCATTCCTTGATTGATATTTTTAAATGTTGTATTTTTTTCATGATCAAACCACATACAAAGTTATAAGAAAGCAGCAGGAAAACTACCTGATCTAGTAGGAAACTATCTGATTTGAATATTGGAAGTGATATTGTTGAACCTGACAATCATGTGCAACACATTCATAGTGGTGTTGAACTCGAGGTGAGTGCTAAATATTAGAATATAATTGTTGTTTTATCAATTTTCATATCTCAATTAAATGTGTATTTTTTTTTTCTTTGCAGAAATGTGTAGATCATAAACTCCAAGAAGGTGATAAAGTAAAGGTATTGGATCCTCCTGTGGGAATTGGATGGGTTCACTCACTATCTATTATACATGGAGTTAAATTGAGCGGATGAGGATATGAAAATGTAAATATTGTAAAGGTCCCAAGAATTATACCCCTTCCTTATGATGACAAAATATAATGATTTGTCCATTTGAAAGAGATGGAAGGAAGCTTGACACAGTGGCCACTAAGATATTTGTAAAAAATGGCATAGTTGTTTTTTTATCATAGATATTAGACATCTTGGCCCACTCCTTTATGCAGTAGTTTTAATGTATGTTCAACAATATTTTATTATGTGGTTACATGGTGGCCACTAAGATATTTACAAAAAATGACATAGTTGGTTTTTATCATAGCTATTAGATAACTTGGCCCGCTCCTTTATGCAATAGTTTAAATGTATGTTCCAAAATGTTTTATTATGTGGTGTATTTGGAGACTTGGACACTCTTAGTGACAATAACTATAATATGACATTTATTATTATTATTATTATTATTATTATTATTATAATATATATGAGCAGTTTACAATTCATATAAATTGCAATATTATCTGTTTAATTTGATTTTTTTCTTATGCAATAGTTTTATTATGGTGTATATTTCTATACTTGGAAATTCTCATTGATATTGTTATAATACCTTGAAATTTTGAATATATATATATATATAATCAATCTTGCATTATTTTATTTATTATGATGGTGTTGAATCAATATGTTACCTTTTATTTTATGTTTTAATTTAAGTTTAATACAATATGTTTATTTCTTCATTGCATAAATTGTGTTATTTAATAAATCATTCATATCAAATAAATGGACATTTACTACTAAACTATAAATAATAATAAAAATGACTAAATATATTACTAAATGACATCAATTAATAATTACAATGACTAATATATTACTACAGGACAACAATTAATAATTACAATAACTAGATTTACTACCATTTGAAGGAAATCATTGAATACAAATGACTAAATTTATTACTTGTTGACAACAATAAATGACTAACATGACTAAATAAATGACGAGCCAATGACAACAAATGACTAAAACAATGACTAACAATGAAATATATTACCAATGGACGAAAATCAGTGACACAAATGACTAAATATATTACTAATGGATGGAAATCAGTGATACAAATGACTAAATATATTACTAAAACAATGACTAAATATACTACTAGTTGACGAAAAATGATAATTAAAATGAGTAATCATGACTAATGGACAGAAATCAATGAAATATATAACTAATGGACGAAAATCAATGACACAAACAATGAAATATATTACCAATGGACGAAAATCAGTGACAAAAATGAATAAATATATTACTAATGGATGGAAATAAATAACAAAAATGACTACATACATGATTAGTTGACAACATAGATGACTAAATAAATGACCATTTTTCATTAATACATGACTAAACAAATCCCTAAATTTATGACCAAAGTGACCAACCAAAACAACCAATAAATGTCTAAACATTTTTTGTCATTATGTGTATCAATTTACAAGTGAGAAATTAATTAAGTTGGATAAAATGGAATTCAAATCCATCTCAACAAATAATAATTAGTTTTTGTGAAGTACTTTTATCTAAATATTTTGATTATTAAAAAACAAAAGTAAAGTGGTGAAGAGAACAATGCATATCAGAAAATATTTGAAGAATTTAACTTTCATATTTCATAAGAAAGAAAAAATTTCAAGGATTTAGATTTTATATTTCATAAGAAAAGAAATAAAGACTACATGCTCTCATATATTTAATTCTCATTTAAATATTGGTATACAGTGAATACATAATATTTCACCTCATCCTATTTCACATTATATTTGTTAGATGTCATTTCACATTTTTACCATTCAATCTTTTTTGGACTATTAACACGTTTCCTGGAATGCATATATACATAATTTCAGAACAAAATCACTGATATTTGGCACCCTGAGAATGAACTTGGCCACCCTGAGAATGAACCCATAATTCACTAATTATTTCACAATCCTAGCTCCTTGGTTCTAGACAAGAAGGATTCAACCTCCCTTATGATCGGGAAAGACCACCAGGTTGTTTGAGAGTGGAGGCAGTGGAAATGACGAGTTAGTAGAAGAAATGATAGATATATAGAGGTTTCAAGATATAAACCTAAAGAGAATAAAGATAGAATCTATAAAGAGTATGAATGAAATATTATTGCACGACACATTATTTTGATAACTAATTTCAATCAAATAGTCATAGAGCATCAATTTAAGTCCTAACAATAGAGTCAAATCCTTTTATATATCAAAATCCCTTTAAATCCTTTTAAATATCCAAATCCCATTGTGCCATAGAAAACAACATCAAACAAAGTTTACCATCTAATCAAACATGTAGCGATAAGAAACTTATAATTAATGGATTGGTTGATTTATATTCAACATTCACCAGATAAGGGATCTAGTATAACATGTTTAACATGTTGTCCTTGATAAGAAACTTATAATTAATGGATTGGTTGATTTATATTCAACATTCACCAGATAAGGGATCTAGTATAACATGTTTTCCTTAAAAACTAGGTCTAGATTACAATAGAAATATAAGTATACATCTTATCTATCATCCATTGTCATATTGCCTTTCAAAATTGTATTTTAATAATATATAATGGGTTGAAAAATTGATATGCATTTATCAATTGCAGAGACGGTTCAAAATATGCATTGATAAATCAACACTTACCTTTTCCTAGGGTTTGGGCTGGGGCAATCGATCCGCTCTTCAACACTTTTGACTAGCAACAAGATTCAATTATGTAAAATATTGTTTCTTTTCATGAAACATGAGAGGGATTATGTAATATTATCAAAATGTTTCACATCATTCGCATTGCCTATAAACTAATAAAACTGCACTATAGGAGTTGATAAGGTTTTAAAAAATTAAATAAACATGCACTGCGATCCCATTCTCTATGTCCCTTTTTGTCTCATTAGTTTTTTTTGACGTTGCACTTATCCCCTCCTATGTTATCTTCGTCATTTACTTCTTTAGTCTTTAATCCTCACATTTCTTCTTCTCCAGGAGCGCATCCTCTCACAGTACTCAATAGTTTGGAAATGTTTCATCTTTAACCGACAAACATATTATAATAAAACTGAATCGAGCCCTTGACGTGACCCCTTAACCTGGTCGTGCACGTTCAAGAGGTGGTGGAAACCCCAACAACCATGCAAACAAAGAGATGCAAGGTGCATTTAAAAAGGTGGAAAAACATGCAAACATGAAAAGTAAGTACAGATATCACTTGCCATGGTGAACCGATCAACGTGCCAAGTGTTCATGTGTCCAATATTAAAACTATTTTATGATACAACTATGGTTTTTTTTCAATTACATAAAGTGTTATGTATATTTTTGTTTATATATTATTTATTTATAAATATAAATAAAGGAATACATATGTATTAATTATTAATAACTAGTACATTCATAAATTCGTGGTTGGTGAACACCAAAAGGATGGCTTGCAAAATCTGAATTGTGAGGAAAGAGAAATGATTCAGAGGTGGACGAAAGGTGTTGGTTAGAAGGAGGCAGTGTGTCCAGAACGTGGCTGGTGAAGGCCAAAGGTTTAGATTGGCATAAAAAATGAAACCTTAATCACTCATATGTCGCAATCAACTAGTCACCATAATAAATTTTAAACATGATTAAAAAAAAGTAAAAAAATAAACATGTAAACTGATCTCTTTATAATAACGAGGAAGTTAGTGGTTTAAATCACAGCTATTAATTTATTGGGACTACTAAGAATATTCCATCAATATTTAATCTTGTCCATACAAGACTAATTAAACACTAAAATCCTATTAAATGTGTCCATAATCAATAGGTGTATACCTTTTGACCTAAATATACAACAGAGAATGTGAGAAATTTGTGAATCAGAATAACGAAGAATAAACAATCCAAAAATTATTATGATGGGAGTGCACACGGAAGGATGGCTAGGTTTCTGCCAAAGAAGGGAAATATGAAAATGGGCATATTTGAGTCGATGGCGACATAAATAGTCCACGCCCTCAAAAGGATGAACGAACTTTGGCCAAAGTGATTCATTATGCCATGGTGGCCACCTACTGCAGTATTTGTCTCATTGGAAGGGTCGCTTCCGCCGCCTTTGGACTGGATTTATTGCAGGAGCTAGCACCACGAGTTACAGGAAACATTCCAAGGGTTTTGTAAGTATACAATGAAATCATAATTTTTT
>JASDQU011179345.1:4391-22338 GCA_032191745.1 Picea mariana | reverse complement strand
TTGAATTCTTTGACTAACATAAAAAGAAATGAGATTGATACTATTGGTGAATTTAAAAATAGGTTTGGTAAGATTGTGTAGGATATCCCTCAGACCCATCATCCTACCCCCACCACCATTATAATGTATTACATGAATTTTTTTTAAGGGAATTTCAGTTTCTTCCTTGATGAAGCTAAGCCTATAGATCTCATAGAGGTTAAGGATAAAGATAAAATCTTGAATAAAAGTTGGAATCTCTCAGGAAAGCCAGACATTTTTAGTCCTCCCGGGACTAAAGTTGATCATAAGAAACAAGCCATTCCTTCTATTGAGCCTCCTCTTGATCCAATCATGCTCCATGTGGAAGAAATGAGGAAGATGAAAAAAAAATTCACGCGGATGATGAATGCATTACATAGAAGGATTGTGCAGATGGAATGAACCAACAATAGAACAATTTACCACCAAGAAATGGATATCGAATCCCTCCACTATATCATAGGCCTACTACAACATTGGAACCAACCAAAATGTTTGATAAAAACCATCCTTACTATTGTAGGGCATGCCAAAGTATTCATCATGAAAGGACATGTGCCACTTACTTAGAAAGAGTCACAACAAGTGATCATAATGGAAAGAATTCCTTGTATACATGTAATGTTTTGTTCGATGGGAAACATGAGTTCTGTTTGTCCCAAGAAAACATGCAAAAAGTCAAGGATAATTCAATTGAAGAACAAAGAGAAATCGAGTTGTTTGGTGAAATGCCCTCTCCAGAAGAAATCCATCAAATGTGTGAGAACAGATTCAAAGGTTTGACCTATCGAAGAAAAAATGGTATCTCTCCACAAGTAGATCAACAAGAAGTTCCTTTAGATCCTTCTGAAAGAGGTAATCAACCTATAGGTCTAGTGGTTGAGACACCTCAAGGTAATCCCTCAGCAGTCAATCCTTTTGATTTCAAGTTTGATATAATAGGTTGGATGGGAAATGAAAAGACTCTTTCTCCTCTTGTTGAGKAAGAAAAGCTTATTTCCATGAAAAKTCAAATTAAATAAGTTTTGGGGTTGGAAGTGATGAGTCAAACAACCCATGTTGTGGATGAGAATGAAGGTGCCCACATTATTCTCCAAACCATGAATCAGAAAAGGAATAAGAATCCAAATCAYCATTCATTCTTCATATCTTTATTRGTGGGTGATATGATGTTGCACAATTGTATATTGGACTCTCTAGCTTCAACCAATGTAATGTCTCTTACAATGATGAATCATTTGGTTATAAATACTTCTAGACCTTACAATAATATATGCGATATGGAGTCCATAGAATTCAAAGTATGTGGTTTAATTAAATATATTCTAGTAAGCTTGGCAGTTTATACAAGTATTTCTTTGGTAATGGATGTGGTGGTCATTGATGTTCCATATTCTTGGGGTATGCTCTTATATTGAAAGTGGGTTGTTGATATTGGAGGTATAGTCCACATGGATCTATATTATGTTATTGTTCCCACTTACAAGATCACTTTTGTGACGCTACACCAAGAACCGATGAGAAGATATCATGTATAAGACCCACAAGATCCATAAAATGAGTTGGTTTTCTATGACGATGGTCTCAGATCTTACATTGTGCTTACGAAAAACGTATCTCCTTTGGAATACATTGACAACATGTGGAAGATGAACTTCGATGAGGCCGATTCCCAATCAAGTTTTGATGCAGGTATTGTATTCACTTCTCCCAATGACAATATTTCATGTTATGATTTTCCTTTGGAATTTGGTGAATCTAACAATGTAGCAGAGTATGAAGAACTTTTGATTGGTTTAAATTTGGACAAACATTTTGAAATTAAAGTTTTAAATATTATTGGTGATTCTTATCTAATAATTCTACAAGTGAAAGGTTAGTTTGCAAGTAAAAATGAAAGGTTGAAAAGGTACATGAATGTTGTATGGGATGCCATGGAATGGTTTGATGCTTTTTCTTTAGAAGCAAATAATAGAATGTTTAACAAAAAATCCGATGCACTAGCCGTTTCTACCTCAACACTCCAACCTTGTGAAAAACTGTTGGAAAATGAAAAAATGGAAATTATCTTCAAACCTTTGATTCCAGATAAATTCATGAACTGGAATTTTTTTTATGATGATGCACATATCATTTTGAGATTCATGAACAAATTGCATGAATTTTCTAAGAATGAGATTGATTGGACAGAAGAAGGATCATAAGAGTAGTTAAAAGACAACGATCATAAGATTACAACCGGCCTTGTATCTCTGGAAAATATGTTTAACATACATGGCATGTATACGTAATGTAATACCTAGCTTCCAAGATGAGCATTTCTACTACAAAAATGACTTGACTTATCCTGCTAAAACAAACAATTTAAAAATGCCCCATACATATAAAATAAACCAAGGGGAAGCATGCCCATAAAAATTACAACAAAACATGTTGATTTACTCATGCAACTAATAGCATAATAAAACCCATGAATGCATGCATACCCAAAGATTGTAACAACATTCAAATTAACATTTAAACAACAGAATAATCATATTAAAAATAACATAAACTTATTTTTTTAGAAAAATAACCAATTGGTTGTGTATGAAGGACATTCCTCCCATCCATATGCTTTCTATTCATTTTATCTCAACAACAAGCCACCCTCGAGCTGAGGTTATCATTTTTCAAGGAGATCTGACCCTCTCGATTGTCCACTCTCTACATTCAGCAGCCCAAAACCCAGGTTCTACTCCAAGTATCAGTTCCAATCCACCAACTCTCTTCCCCACAACCTACACAACCCAAGGAATATACCCCCTTCACTGCTCTTAGTGCATTAGGTTATACCATTTTTTATCAAGGCTTCCAGTGCACTCATTTTTCCATGAATCTCTCATTTGGGGACTCCAGGAACTCTTAGCTTCTCCTGGAGTGCTCACAATAGCCTTAACAAGGTTTTTGAACCATTTTCTCAACAAGAAAATGCACTATAGGCTTACAACCCATTTTTATAGGCACATAGGCCACATTTCCAACATAAACACAACCAAATAATGGTTGTCTTCAAGCACAACATGACTAGTGCTCCTCCAAACACTCAACTCCTCTCTTGCTTCCTAAAACTTGATAATAAAAGTTGTGCTCTTTTCCTACCCATATTTCCTTCTTATCCCATGCTTGTTTGACTCACACTCTTCCCAAGGATGATTGAACTTCATCCCTATGCTCCTAATAACTAAGGGATGTGGCTTCTCACACCCACCCTCTTACATGAATTCAATGATTGGCTTTGGGGACACTCAACAACAAATACAAGTTTTATACACAATGATAATAAAATTTGGGAATGTGGGTATGGATTAATACCCATGAATAAAACCCCTTTTAGACCCTTATCTTGTGTAATCATAGCCCCCCATCTTTATCATCCATTCTGTATCACAATCAATGATTATTATTTTTATTAATCATTTCAATGTACAGAATATATAGTTCGTCCCTCAGCCATGTTAATCAATACGACTCTTCACCCCAACACATCGACTCACTAGCCTAATTCACATTTATACAATTACATTATAGTTTGTGGGGATTAAAATTGGGGATGTTACAAGGAGAAGAAATAAATGGTAAATCCTGATGAATATATGAAAATCAACATTGGATCCTCAGAAAATCAAAACATGGTACAGATTAGCAAAGAAAGGAAKACAATTGAAGGATTGATTCAATAATTCAAGGATGTTTTCRCTTGGTCCTATGATTATTTGAAGGCATACAAGGGAGAAATAATTCAACATATGATACCCTTGAAAGAAGGTACCATGTCATTTCGATAAAAGATCAATGCAAATTTGTCTCCCCTCATCCAAAAGGAACTTMAAAAATTGTTTGATGCAAAGAGCATTGTGTTTGTGAAGAATTCAACTTGGTTATCCAATCCYATGATAGTGTGAAAGAAGATAGACGAGATAAGAGTTTTTGTAGATTTCAGGAATCTCAATGTGTCTTCCRAGAAAGATAAGTATCCATTTTCGAACATGGAACATCTATTGCAAAGAATCACAATTATATCATAAATGTTATCTCTATTGGATTGTTTTTAGGCTACAATCAAGTGTGGGTAAATGAATATGAAAAACACAAGACATATTTTACCACACCTAGGGGCACTTACGAATATCTAAGGATGCCTTTTGGTTTACTCAATGCAGGTGCCACTTTTCAAAGAGCCATGGATTATGCATTTAGAGACCTTATGGGAAAGATAATGGAGAATTACCAATATGATCTCATAGTATTTTCAAAAGATAGGAAATGTCATATTGGACATCTCATATAAGTATTTGAAAGGCGTCACAAATATGGAATCTCATTGAACCCGAAGACGTCAATATTTGGGGTTATTTAAGGAAATATTATTGGTTATATTGTTTCAAAGGATGGGGTAAACGTCAATCCTAAGTGGATAAAGGGAATTAAAAAAATCACTCAACACTAGAGTCGAAAGGATTTTCAATCGTTTTTCAAAAAAATCAACTTCATCCGAAGATTCATTCCAAAGTTTTACAAGATCACTAAGCATATAACCAAGTCGCTCAAAAAGGATGCAAATTTCAAGTGGGATGAAGACAGTAAGACCATTTTTAAAGTCATCAAAGACATGATTGTAAATTTTTCGGTATGGTAAGTCCAGATTATTTAAAGAATTTTAATTTTTTTTGTTTTCTTCTAACGATACAATTGTGTGTGTTACTACAAAAGATTGATCAAAGTGGAGAACAAACCATCACATTTATGAGTAAAGTTCTCAGGGATGAAATATTAAATACGAAATTATGGAAAAGAAAGCCTATTCTTTGGTCAAATCATTGAAGCATTTTAGGACCTACTTTGGGTATTCCAAGGTGATTGTCTATGTTCCCAATCCAATTGATAAAGACATTTTATTTCAAAAAAGATTTTTTTGGAACTAGAGGAAAGTGGGTAGCTAATATTCAAGAATATGATTTGGAAATTAATCCCACCCAATTAATCAAAGGAAAATTATTAGCCTAGATGATGTCCAAAGGAAATGAAGTTGATTTTGGATTGAAGGATGAGCCATGCCCTATGATTTCTATAGTGATTGAAAAAACAAAACATCATGATTGGTAGACAAATATCATCTATTATCTCAAGAACATTACAATTCCAAGGCACCTTCCATATCATAGGAAAAGAGATTTAAGATTGAAGGCCTCCAAGTATTGTTTCATCAACCAAGGGATTGCATGGAGAAATCCTAATGGATTGATTCTCAAATTTGTCAACCCTAAAGAAGCAAAGAATTTAATGAATGAGTTTTTGTTACGAACCAAGCTCCTTGAAAATGATAAAAAGTCAATGAATATAGTCCACTTCAAGGAGGAAACCTCCTTTTACAATATATCCAATTCAGAAGACAAAATAATATGCTTATACAAATGATTCTCCTTTATTACAAATAGGATATAAAGTGATCATGATGTAACCTAGCACTAAGCCGACCTAATCCTAAATAATAACTCATAATAAATTAGTGTTATGGCCTTAACATAAGGACTTAGGGGCCTTAACATACCCATTCTCTTTAAAAAATTATTTTCCCTCAAAAATTGTGTTGGATGTATGGGCCAACCTGGGTTCTACCTTAGTTATCCAACAAAAACCTACTCACCATCGTCGCTTCTGGTAAACCAAAAGGATACACCGCACACAGAGTGCACAACGTAGTCTCACCCAAGATGGCTTATGGGTGACTACAGGATGCATATGTCTGTAGTCATGGAAGGGATTAGGGATGTTCCTTTTACTTCTACTTCCACTTTAACATGCATTCTACCATAACATTCATCGGATCTATTATTGTATCCATTCAATAACATTCATTAGTGTGCACTATAAATAAACTCTAACAGATGCATTCATTTAACCATTCATTCATCAATAAGCATAAAATCAACAAAGTACACATAAATACACCATTTTATCATGGTTCACCCCCTAGGCTACGTCCACAAAGATCTTTTGCTTCTTATTTATTCTTCATCAAAAACTTCTTGTGTTGTGTGCATTACATCATAGTTTTAGTACTGGTGAGGATGACAAGAGTCACACCAAGCTCCACAGCTTGTGACCTGACCCTCAATTACATCTCAACATTGACTCCATCTGAACTATGCATCTCTAAACAACACAAATACTTTGAATCAGACTCAAAAACATGCTCAAAGTACTTCGCTCATGAACTCTTAGATAAGATATCATACTAGACACGATTAGACACCTCTAGATACCTCATACATCTTCTATTTATATACAAAGGTGGGTAAAAACCCTTATATCCAACCCTTCCTTTATTTGACTCTATGTTGATCTTCCTTCTTTCATGGCACACTACTTCCTTTGTTCTTTGTCGCGTTGATTTCCCTTCTTTCCTAGTGCGTGTTGCTTCCTTCGGTCCATCTAGTTTCCTCATTTTTTGTGATGAAACCCTAAATTTCCTACTCCAAAAAGACCCCAACACTAACTTGTGGCTCGTCCCAAGCCACTCACATCGTGTGTGCCTCCTACACAGATTTCTCCAAGGCCTAGAACTTCTTTGTCAGTGCATCGACTTGTGTCTTTTTTTGTGCACTTTTTTCTGTCAGGTTCTCTACCACTTTCACTATTATGTGCTCCTCCAGCACTTCCATACTCTTTGAATGTGCTTGTTATAGTCTTCCTTTTACTATATCCAACTCTACGATCATGCTTTTTGCTTTCTCCTGAAGTGGCTCCAACTGAGCTTGTCTTATTTGTTTTTCCCCCTGGATTGTCTTCACTTCTTCTTGTAGGTTTTTCATCTCCTGTGTGACCTTCATCTTCTCTAATATAGACAATGTCTTGTGTATTTTATTTAAATCCTACACTGTGGCATTTATCTTCTCTTCCCTCTAATTCAATTGTTAGATCCTTTCATCTTCTGTCAGGCTTGTCCATATTTGTGTGGTTCTTTCATAGAGTTTTGCTACTTCTTTTATTTCTAGTGCAATCCTATCTCTATGTTATTTTTCCTGCTGCTTCCTTTCCTATCTGAATTATGGAGGGGCAGTTGGTGTTAGCTTCCCAACCAATTCAACTATCTCTTATTTATACCCATCCATCATATGCACTATCCTCTTCAAATTTTCTTATGCATTGAGCTTTCCTGCTAGTGCGTTCTCTGGGATCATATGGACGACTTCCTCAAGTCTTGTATCTAGTTTGTCTACGCGTTGTTTTTCCTCCTCTCATTCTATCTGAAATTATGTAAGAATTGTCTCTAGTACTCCTTGGCTTCCTTGGTTGTCTCTAGGTTTTTTGCATCCATCCTGGCCCTGGATTGTACTTCCTGTGCAACAATGACCTGTAACTGATAGATCTCTTTTGTTGGTATCTTAGCCAATACCAATTCCATTTGTTCTATGTCCTTGACTTATTTCTGCTCCATGTATTCATCCATTTTCAACATGTCTTTAGTAAGGCTAAAGTTTCCACTTGATGATGGTGTTATCTATATTGTCTCCTCCTCGCTCTGCATTGGCATCTAATGTTCTTGCACTATTTATTATTGTTGTGTTTCCCCTTTGTGTTGTGCCTTGGTAAATCATATTTTCTCAAATACCCGCTTGACCTTTGTCAGTTCTTGCATTATCCTATCTCTTTGTTTTTCTTCCTCTTCATGTTCTTCTACAGTGCGGCCTTGTACTTTTTCCGCGACTAATTCCACATCATATTTTGTTATGGTATATTGGGGAATATCCTTGTGCTCCTTCATTTTCTTGCATGCCCCTCTTGACTATAAAATAGTTCTCTTGGGTGCCCTTGACTATGTTTTATCTGTTATGATTGGGGTATTTGTCCATGGTATGTCCCCTCCTGCATGTCCCTCCTGCGTAGGGATGTTATCTTTCTTATGTGTGTCTCCATTAGTGGAATTTGTGTGGTCCTTCTATTGTGTGACAGGCTTGGAGATATCCTTTTTCTTTTTTGTTTGCACTCCCCCATCTTTGCTTCGTGCATCCTGTTGATGCTCTTGTATTTATTATTGGGGTACTCTTCTTCTGTGAAGGGCTCACTTCTGTTGGTTGCTTGTATTTTGTTGGTTCCACTAGAACCTTCCATTCCTTCATTTCCCATTGCACTTCCTCTACTATGACGTAGTATCTCATATGTATACACTACTTTGTATCCCCTTTTGCCTAGATCCACATATTGTGCCTTGATTCTTTAAAGTTGGTTATCTTCTTGTACTCCTCCACCACCTCTGGTGGGATCCTCTAAGTTTCTGCCACCTTTTGTTGTATTTATTCAATATATGTCACAAAGATGTTGTAGTTTGTCTTTCTTTCTTTGGTAATAGTTGTGTGCCATAATGACTCATACTGTGCTCTGCGACACTTTCTAGTTCTCTGAAAAAACATGTTGTATTTGGGGTGTTTCCATCCCACCAATGCTATAAGTATGAGTAACCAAGAATAGTGGAACTTTGTGCCTAATTCCCAAGCATATTTTCAATCATCTAGAAATATATTTAATAGGTACGAACTCTAGCTAAATACAGACCCTTTTGCGCACTGCACAAATGTTGATATCACCCCTGTTGGCACATCTTCTTTGTGACACTTTCTTAGCAGTTTATAGGCCATAAGTTTTGTTGCTAATATCTTCACGGGTTCACTGATTCTATTTATAATGATACCCTAGATCCTCTCTTTGTTCCATAGGTATGCTTCATTTCCTCTACCAAGGATTTCTCCTTGGACTTGTCATCCAGATACTACACAGGTTTCTCCCCATCTGTGGATAGACCTGTTATTTTGGCGATTAGATTGACATCAATTGAAAATTGTGTATCCAGCCACAAAATTCCTCCATGCATTATTCCCATTAATTGTTTAACACGATTATTTATGTCCTTGCCCCTTCCAAAATGTAGGATCTCTAACAGGTTCATTATGCTTGTATTATATAAACCTTGTATCCACTATTTGGGTTCCAATATTGGTACTCCTGTCGCACTGACCCCTTTTCTCTCCAAGTATACTTGTTGTGAAAACTCAAGAAATTTGTCTGTATATTTTACATCATGGTTGGCATAGCACAGTTTATCTACGCATCCTAGCAAATATGGTAAAACCCTCACTCATGTTGGTATGTGCAGTAACATAAGAGTGACTTCTGGTTGTTTGCGCAGTGATCTTTGGATCAGTTGTTTCCCTTTCCCCTTTGTTGGCACCCTCAAAGGCCATGCCTCCTGATTCATATGCTCTTCCTCTTCCTCTTTTGCTTCAGACTCCTACTGTTGCATGATATCTTTGACTTATATTTTTTCATGTTTCACTGTCTTTGTGCCATATTGAACCCTCGGCTCCTCGAACTCAGTTCTTTCCTCATCTGCTTCATATGCGAGTTGGAGTGTTTCCTGTGTCGATTTTCTCTCTTCTGTCACATTTTGTGGGTCAATATGCATTGCTTCTATTGTAGGGACTGGCTCCTTCTCCTCCACCATTGTAAGGCTCACTAGTTTGATGATCGAAGACAGGATGGAATCCACATCTACCACTCTCTCCGATTACGTAGGGTTTTCTACTTCCAATGTTGGCTCTTGTGAGGACCTTGTGGTGTTGTGTTTATTCCACATTGTCCTGCTAGGAGATATCACCTTTCGAGGTGCCATATTTCTCGAATTTTCATAGGTTTGCTCAAAAATATTCACTGACTTGCTTGTTTTCTCTTGGCTTCTCACTCCTTAGCCCTATGTTTTGTTGAAGTCACAATGTTGTTGGACAACTGAGAGGGGGGGGTGTGAATCAATTGTTACTTTGCTTAAACAATTATTCCCATTTTAAACTCTTTACAGAACACTTAATGACAATCACAATGATGCAAGGAAGTAAGCAATATAATATTAAACATCAATCACACACATGAAATATACAGAGACAAATATTTCCTCAAGAAACCCATAAAGGGAAAAACCTCTTCTTCTTGATATGATAAGTAATCTTTATTTTCTTTACATTATCATTCTTATGACTCCAACTCATTATGAGGCTACCACCTCTTTTCTACAAGTTGCAAATTGATGAGAGCACCAACTCTCTGGTTTCTCTAGCACCCACTAGAAGGAAGCACCAACTCCCTGGTTTCTCTAGCACCCACTAGAAGGAAGCACTAACTCCCTAACTGTTCCAACACCATCTGGGTGGAAGCACCAACTTCCAATCACACAGGAACCGATCTGTATAACAGAGAACAATAGTTCTCCCTTGCACCACCCTGCCACCCTGGTTTTTCTGGCTGCAACCAGATGGAAGCTGCAACTTCCTATATTCAAGAACCCACTTGAAACTCTGAGGACACCAGTCCTCCCTAGCACCTCCCTACCACCCTGAAATATGAAAACGTCATTACTGAGACTTATTACAGTGATATAGTGTTTATCAATAGCTTACCAGTCTCATCACGATTATGCTGCACTGCTATGCTCTGCCTGCATCAGTGTCTTCCTACTCGCATTCTTCTTTGAGATTTTTTTCTTTCTTCTCTGTCTCTACATGCACACCTCGATTGCCTCTTCCTCTCTCAGATATGCATTTATGTTCTATGCGCTATGCCTCATCTATGCGTTTCAGTTGCTTCACACAGCTTGATTTTACACGCATGAATAACTCTCAACAGAAGAAACCTCCTCTTCTCTGTTCTGCGTATATTTATAATGCCTAGTCCTCTGCCAGATCATACACCTAACTCTTCATCCCCTCTGGCGATTACACTAAGTTTTTTCTTCATCCATGGCCATTATGTTGAGACTCTTTGGATTTTCTGGAAGCTAGAGTATTTGATGCTTTTCCATCTGTCAATCATCTCTATGATGAGTCTTCATTCCACTAACAAATACCTTGAGACTCTTCAACTCCTCTGGTGATCACCCTGAGATTCTTAGAATTCTCTGGTAGATGAAATCAGTTGTTTTCTGCAGTTACAATCAGTACATCTCTAGAAGTTACTGAGATAACCTTTGCGCGCTCATGCCTTTTTCGCCTTTTTCCTTCCTGAGAAATATACACACTAGGCGCTAGATTTTCTGGCTAAGCCCCTTCCTTTCACATGACCATCAGCGGTGACCATACGCCTAACCAACAGTCATTTCACGATTTCGTGTTTTGGTTGATCAACTCCGAGTCACCTTGATTTTCAAAACTCATGAAACTCTGAGGTGGAGCCTATCAATGCTATCTCCTTTCCTTCTCTTCCGCTAATGTGACCATTGGCTGTGACCAAATCCCTATTCAAAAAGACATTTTGTGATTTCAGTGATCTTCGTTGTGAAGCCTAGCAACATGCTAGCTCCTCCCTTAACCTTCATCAATGTGACCACCAACTGTGACCAGGGGCCAAGCAAGAGGGTGCTTCAGGATTTCACATATTGCGAACTCCTGCTATGAGTTGCCTCGAAACTCCCAACTCGCGAAACTCTAAAATACTTCATATCAGATCAACGGTAGAGATCTCTTAGTGATCCGACGACCCATATAATTTTTCGACTTCGCATATTGTGAGTTCCTTCTATGATTTTCCTCGAAACTCCCAACTCACGAAACTCTGAAATGCTTCATATCAGATCAACGGTCGAGATCTCTCGGTGATCCAATGACCCAAATCATTTTGCGACTTTGCATATCATGAGTTCCTACAACTCTCACCTTTGACTTCTCCAACTCGTGAGTCAACAAAATGATGATATCTTGCCACGTGTCCTCTAGATCCAATGGTTCAGATCTTATCATGATTTCACATATCGCGAGCTCCTACAACTCTCACCTTTGACTTCTCCAGCTCGCGAGTCAGCGAAATGCTAATGTCTCACCACGTGTCCTCTGGATCCAACGACCCAGATCATTTCATGACTTCGCATATCGCGAGTTCGAGGATGGATCTTGGCCATTATCCTCTTCATAGTTATACTGGATTCAACGGTTTCTATCCCTTCACGCTCTGATCCAACAGCTGAGGTATAATCTCCTCCTCTGCACGCTCCTCCTTTCTGGACTCTGATCTAACGACCATCGGGTATTTGGGATTGGTGATCCAATGACCACTATCAATCCTCCTCCTGAGCTTTGACTTCCTCAAAAATTTAAGTGTCAAAGGTCATGACCTTTGATCCTTTTGTGTGCCTTAATGTATGGGATCACGTCTGCACATCTCAGAGTGATATCTCTCCTGAGATTTGATCTCTTCCATACTGTTTGCTTCTTCACCTGAGCTTACGTTGTTCTTGTTTTTCCATCGATGCACCCTCTGATCTTGACATCAATGACAAGTACACTCTGCCTGTAAATCTGCCAACAATATCCCCCTTTTTCATTGATGGCAACCCTGAATGGTTGCACTATTCTTCTTAGACCTCCAACTATAGCATTAAAACCAGACCTTTTCTCTCCCTTTGACATCAATGCCAAAGAAAACATGCCCCCCCTAAGTTGTTGCAGTACTTGTCGGAGGTATTATATATTCAACCAATACACACTCCCCCTGACAGGATGGAACCTCTTAGGTTGATAATGGGGTCATGCCCAAATTCTGGCGTAAATACTCAAATTGAGATTTTACAAGCGATTTAGTGAAGATATCAACAATCTGATCTTTGGATGGAATATAATGCAAAGAAACAACATTGTTGGACACCTGTTCCCTGAAGGAGTGATACTTGATGGGTATATGCTTAGTCTTGGAGTGAAATACAAGGTTCTTTTACAGACTGATTGCACTGGTATTATCACAATGAATTGGGATCGGTGCAGTATATTTTACCTCCAAGTCTGCAAGTGTCTGAATCATCCACAATACTTGGGTACAACATGTGGCAACTGCAATGTATTCAGCTTCTGTAGTTGATAAGGAAATGGAACCTTGCTTCTTGCTCAACCATGATACAAGGGAATCTCCTAAGAAGAATTCACCTCCACTCGTGCTTTTCCTTTCATCCACGCAGTTAGCCCAATCAACATTTGAATAGACTGATAGTTGAAAAATATTATTTCTAGGATACCATAGGCCATAGTCCATTGTTCCTTTCAAGTATCTAAATATTTTTTTGACAGCTAACAAATGACTCTGTTTAGGTGCAGCCTGATACCTTCCTATCATGCCAACAACATGCATTATTTTTGGACGGGATGTTGTGATGTACAATAGGTTGCCTATCATAGACCTATATGAACTCTGATCAACATCAGGTGAATCATCATCTTTTCTTAACTTACATCTAGTGACCATAGGTGTGCTCATAGGTTTAGAATATTCCATTTGAAACCTTTTCAACATTTCTCTTAGATATTTTTCTTGAGAAAGAAATATTCCTTCAGACCTCTGAGCAATTTGTAGGCCAAGAAAAAATGACAGTTCCCCTATCCTAGACATTTCAAAGCCAGACTACATGGTAGAAGCAAACCATTTTACCAATGACGCATTATTACTACTGAAGATGATTTCATATACATAGACCAACACAATGAGTAGATCATTACCCTCTATTTTGATATATAGATTGTTGTCAATTGTTCCTTACTTGAACCCTTTGTCTTGTAGATACGCATCCAGTCTGTGATACCAGGCACAAGGTACTCCATGGGAGTCCCTTCTACACAATGCACTTTGATATACTCCTTGATCTTCATCTCACTCCCTGATCCGTGTGACTTGAGTTTCACAACCTCTCCTCGGCATGATAGACTAGTCAAGAAGTAGATATCCTCTACTTCGATTCTTAACGGTTGTCCATCAAGGATAAATCTCTCGCTATCAAGATCCCAATAACCCACCAACATTTCCAACAACCTCACTTGGGCCCTCATTCCTTTGAGATCCCAAAACTTGTACAAACCACATCTTTTTAAAGCCACTTAAGCCAGCGGATCCTGATCCACAGCTGCATCTACCTCCTCATGCTCTCGCCCTCTCCATTCCAAGACCATCCTGCAAAAAACAAATCAATTTTTGAGTTAAGAACCCCCTTTTTTTTCCAATTGCGTACATATACGCGGATTACTTGCCCACTGTCATGTGTAGGGCTCAATACATGCTCCCTATGGTTAACACAAGGGTGTATACCTAGTCGTACACGCAACCTACATAAGGAAACCCGCGTATACCGAAAATCCTAATTTACGCCCTCAAAAACTAAAAAATGGAAACCTAATTCAAAAATGTAATCCACTGAATTTGAAGAGGATGGGATGAAGAGTTACCTAATCCAGACAATTTGTGATTTCGTTGCCCGATGCTCCCGCAATCGCCGTTTGAATCCTGGAGGTATTTTTGGTCCAAATTACACTATTTGGGTAAAAATCAAAATGATACAACAACTTTTGAGTTTATTACTATTTATAAATTATTTTTATCCACTTTATATAGTTTCATGCTATTTTTTAACCTAATGGACTAATTCAAGAATGGTTTTAAGCTGGTTTTGTAGTTTTGACTCAGTTTTCTTGCGGATTTCAACGTCATGGTTGGTTGTTCGTCTCCTTAGGCAGGTATTTTCATAACCTAGCATATAGGATAGGTATTTATTCCATCGTTCATTTCTCATTATCCTCCGACTACCTCTTTTTACACCTTAGGTATGAACCCATTTATTGCGACGTGTGACCCTCTCTCTTCTATAAGTAACGTCGTTAATAAATGGTAGAGACTATAACACCTTGTTTCCCCCAATCTATAAAAATAACTATATTGGCCAAGAACTATGGCAAACTCAAAGATGTGAATGTTTGATTTGAAAGACCTTTGTATAAAAGGTCTATTAATGTAAATTATATCAAGAATAAGTGTCGCATGATTGTTGGGAGGGGGATGTGCTGAAAGAGACCATGATGGATAATGAGAGGTGGTGGAAGGGGTCGGGAATGGCTACGTTAACTTCCACCAAACCAAAACCATACTGGTTTGTACGTGCTCAAAAACCAAAGCTCACTCTCTAACCCCGGAATGAATTACCCGCCAGGATGGTAGGTGGGGAGGCTCCTCAAGAGTAAATGAGGGGATGGGGGTGAACCGCCCATCCATAGAAGCTCTCAGACCTGACCACAAACAGGGAAATTTGCGCCACACGCAACCTCGCAAGAAAGGGAAAGGAAAGAAGTGTGGAAGGGGGGAAGGGGAGCACATGCGACAGGAATCACGGAAGGAGAACCAGAGGAACTTCAAAACTATAGAGAGTCATGAACAGAGGAGAAGGGGAGTAACCTTCATCCTGGACTTCCGTTGAGTTGGGAGTAGGAGACTAAGTCTCAAAGCATCATGTTCTAGCTCGGGGGTGGCTAGTGGTAAATCCGGTTGGAATCACTAAGCCTACGGTTGGGTGGAAACGAGCACCCCTCTCAACATTCGCATCACATCTATAATTTCTGATAAGTGTTATGTCTTGCATTTGGAATTGAATGTCACAACCGCATGCTCATTTTTATATGCTCGTAAATAGTTTCTATATCGAAATGTTTTCCTTGTGCTTTGATTGGAAATAATGGACGCATGCTTATACTGATATAACTACAAATCGATCAATATATAGAATGTATAAGTTCAGGATACGAGTCTGTTCCCCTGAGGATTGACCCATCTAACTTGACTCGTGCTATCCCCTGGTTTATCCTTCCGAAGGAACCCTTTTTTTTTTGAGAAAGTTCCCTCGCATTCTAGAGTCGGAATGAGCCCCTTGAAAGACTACCATTGTAGTAAATCCATGAGTTTACCTTGCCCCTGTCGCGAAGTAAATGGGCTTTGGAGTTTCGGCTCCCGGGAAACCTAAGTGCAAGACCCCTCATCTTCGTACATCGCGAAGTCCTGACTTGCAAAACCCCTAAAAGAGCTTAGTGTAAATGGGCTTCAGAGTTTTGGCTCCTGGGAAACCCAGGTACGAGACCCCTCGTCTTCGCACATCACAAAATCCTGACATGCGAAACCCCGAAAAGAGTTTAGTGTAAATGGGCTTCGGAGTTTCGGCTCCCGGGAAACCCAGGTGTGAGACCCGTCATCTTCGCACATCGCGAAATCCTGACATGCGAAACCCTAAAAAGAGCTTAGTGTAAATGGGCTTCGGAGTTTTGGCTCCAAGGAAACCCAGGTGCGAGACCCCTCGTCTTCGCACATCGCAAAATCCCGACATGTGAAACCCCGAAAAGAGCTTAGTGTAAATGGGCTTCAGAGTTTCAACTCCCAGGAAACCCAGGTGCAAGACCCCTCGTCTTCGTACATCGCGAAGTCCTGACTTGCGAAACCCCAAAAAGAGCTTAGTGTAAATGGGCTTCGCAGTTTCAGCTCCCAGGAAACCTAAGTACGAGACCCCTCGTCTTCGTACATCGTGAAGTCTCGACTTGAGAAACCCTGAAAAGAGCTTAGTGTAAATGGGCTTTGGAGTTTCGGCTCCCAAGAAACCCAGGTATGAGACCCCTTGTCTTCGCACATCGCAAAATCCCGACATGCAAAACCCCAAAAAGAGCTTAGTGTAAATGGGCTTCAGAGTTTCGTCTCCCGGGAAACCCAGGTGCGAGACCCCTCGTCTTCGCACATCACAAAATCCCAACATGTGAAACCCCAAAAAGAGCTTAGTGTAAATGGGCTTCGGAGTTTCGGCTCCCGGGAAACCCAAGGGTATGAACCCTCATCTTCGTAAGTTGTGAAATCTCGGTACACAAAATCCCGGTATGTGAAACTCCGAGTCGGCTTAGTGTGAATAGGATTTTGGGTTTTGGGGTTTGAAGAGTAGAAAGACTCGACTCTTGGGCATCGCTGAGTCACGAAATGTGAAAGGCACCTCTTGGCTTAGCCCAGGGTCATAACCGATGATCACATGGAGGTGAAGCCTGCACTTGGTGTTTGAGTTGTACACGATGGATTTTCAATGAAAGAACCAGTGGATTGGTTTCATGAAGGTCCCGATCAAAAGACCTAGCCTACGCTAGGACCTCGTAGGAATTTAGGACTCTGTCCCTCGTTAAAAAAGGAGAAAGAAAAAGGTGAAAAATATATTATGCCGTAGTGGGTGTGTGACAAATTGGTATCAGAGCATGGTTACAACACTTGGCCTGCTTGGGCTCACGAACGGGTTGCGCAAAGAATCCATTCGAAGTACTCTTAAAAGGAGTAACCCTCTATATTAACCCCCTTAATCACAAGTCGAAGTTAAGAATGAAAACTCCTATTGTGTGTATGCATGTGAAAAAATATGAATTATGTGTTGGTTATGAATAAATATAAATATTGACTAACAACAAGCGTTTTTCTTTTGCACACAAGCGGATGATCAACCGCGGTAAACTGCAGATGCATAGAATGGTGACTCACCAAAAAGTGGGAGATGGCTCCCACAATAGAGACGAAGAGTCTAACGAAAGGAGGACGACAGGGACCCCTCCAGATCTAGCTGAGACTGTGAGGAGCCTCATGGTCGAACTATGGAGCTGCAAGGTTGACAACGAGAGGATGATAAAAGAGCAAGAAAAGCAAATGAAAATTAATGCAGTCTTACTGCAGAGTTTATCCGACATACAAAGACAATTGCAACATGAACCTGACACTAGTCCCGCTGACCAATGACAGACAAAGAAAAGTCGAAGTCCACCTGAGATACAGAAACGTGGTCTTTTAAGTGGCCACACTGGGAAAAGCACCTCGAGGAAGGTCCACCCCAGAGATAAGGGACAAGCGTCAAATGATTCCTCTGGAAAGGAAGCTGGTGACTTGGAGGGATCTTTTAGCAGTAAAACTAGTTCTTATTCCCGAAGAAAACGGAAGAAGCGAAAGCATTCCAAGAGTCATAATCTCGAAGAATTCAGGAAGGTCAAACCACCCTCTTTCGACGGTGAAATAAAGAAGGGAGAGGAAGTGG
>JASDQU011179344.1:11801-37949 GCA_032191745.1 Picea mariana | reverse complement strand
CCTAATTAAAATAACCATGGACAAAATGCATGAAAGGTCGGCATGCATATGAAAAAACAACAGACAAAAAAAAATCATCGGTATGGGTTGTAGTGCGGCGACGTGGCCATGCAAAAGGCACGAAATGTCGTGTCCCCGGGAGAAGACGACTCCTCCTGGATTGGTGTGCAGTCCAGTTGCATAGCGTTCTCTGTCTCTGATGGCAAGTGCTCTTCCTTCTGGACATGCTCCGAGCATGATGGAAGCCTCTGGTCCTTGCAGTCTGTGTCTACGTGGCCCGAATTTTCCAGTGGCAAGACTAGTGCCGAGGTTGCTGCTGCTTGGGTTGTTGTTGATTGGGTTGCCTCTGGTGCGGGGAGATGAGCACCTTATAACATGGAGAACAACTACAAGAGTCGAGAGGCTTTGTCGTCCAGGATCTGTAGGTGGAACCGAAGTTCGTCCATGTACCGATGCAGGTCGAATACCAGGCTTTGCACCAATGCAAGGCCTTTTTGCCACTCGCATTCTGGGTCAGCGTTGGAACCCGCTCGAGATTGGGGTTGTCGTCGCAAATTTTGACTGGCTTCTAGATCATTCATCTGAAATTGGGTGTCGTGAAGCTAGTCCTGAAACGACTGGGTGGTTAGAGAGTTGGGAGGGGCCAAAGGGCCTGGGTGTGAAACAGATGCAGAATTGGCTAAAGGTCCTGGGTTGTTGTTCAGTGAGGCCCTTGAGTAGTCCATCTCCTCCATTCTATTGGCAAGGGACGTAGGAAGGGGCGGGAGAGATGCGGAAATTTGAGTTGACTGCGGCAGGGAAGAGGACGAGGTGGCCGAAGAGGAGGATATCAGGGAGGGCATAGGAAGGGGATGCAGGACCAGGCGTGGTCGGTTTGGTTGCAGGTTGGCCTGCCTTTCGACTTCCTTCATAGCCGAGGAATCTTCGGGACAGTGGGAGAGCAAAAACGCTGCAGGAACAGAGCAAGGCAAGACAAATGTAGAGAAGGTAAAGGATGGGCAGGAAGCGGAGCTCTGAGAAACAAAAAGCAGGAAAGAATGAGCCATCTAGACCCGCTAGAACAATTGAAATAAGGCGGGCAGCTGGTGAGGTTCCATAAATGGCTGCACGCGCAAAGTAAAGGCGCAGCGAGGGTGCTGGTCCGTCGAAAGGATGCGAAGGTAGAGCAAGGTGCAGTGAGAGTAATGGCACCATGCCTCAAGCAAGTTGAACTTGAACTGATTAGGCAGTTGGGAGTGAGTGGCACGCGGTCATCACATCGTCGGTGCCATGGAGTATTGCTCCTGGTTGCTCTGCTCGATGTGTTTACTGTACTGGCAACCCATCCATGGGAAAGGGAATAAATGCAAAGGAGTACAGAGACGTGGTCAAGACTATTGTTTAGATATGCTTTGCATATGGTCGTGGAAAAAATACACAGAAATGGTAATAACGGGATGGTGCGCTGAAATTTGGGCTTTGTTGTTCCATAGCCTCCAAATTGCACCCAAAGTTCCGCGACATACAATTTGACAGTTGGAGTTGTGGACTATTTGATAGTTAAGGGCATCTGTATGTTACAAAGAAGAGATCCTAGATACCAAATATGTAATTTGATTAAGTAGATATATAGACCATTGTGGCTGTCGGGCTGGCAGGCTGAAAATTGTGTTGCCATATGTTCGTCGACAAAAACATAAAAAGAATACCAACACTGAATTAGTTTTCTTTAAAACAAAGGCACGTGAGCTTTATTTCGGGTTGTCGGGGTGGTGGGCTGAAAACTGGGCTACTTTTGTTCCATGGCCTACAAATAGCACCGAGAGTTCTGTGAAATACAAATTGAGAAGCAGTTTTGCAGACTATTTGAATTTTTGGATCGCGGGTTATTAGGATGTCGGGCTGAAAATTGGTTTTATGTTGTTCTGTGACCTACAAATATCACTGAGAGTTCCGAAATATACAAATTGACAAGTGGTCTTGCAGACTATTTGAAATTTTGGATCGTGGGTTCTCAGGCTATGGGGCTGAAAATTGGCCTTCTGTTGTTCCGTGGCCTACAAAAATCAAATATGTAATTTGATGAAGTAGATATATATAACATGCACGGAAGCTTCATTGCGGTTTGTCAGGATTGCGGGCTGAAAACTGCTCTTCTGTTGTTCCGTGGCCTACAAATATGACCAAGAGTTATATGATATACAAATTGACATGCTGCTTTGAGGACTAGAATTTTTGAATGGCGGGTTCTTGGTCAGGCGGGCTGAAAATTGGGCTTCTGTTGTTCCCTAGCCTACAAATAGTCCATAGAGTTGCGCGATATACAAATTGACAAACAGACTTGTGAACTATTTGAAATTGAAGGCGCTCATGTCGAACAAGTTTAACATTCCCGAATTAGTTTTCCTTTTTACATATGCTGCTGGAGTAAAAGAAAATTAAATAGTACCGACGTCTGTTACATAGGCTGGTGGAGAAAAGTATGAAACAAATATGATTCCCGAATTAGTTTTTTTTTTAAAAGTGGCTTCTGGACTTAGGCATTTTTTGGTTCGCGGGTTCTCGGGCTGGGGACCTGAAAAACGCGCTTATGTTCTTTTGTTCCCTACAAATAACACTAGCAGTTCTGCGATATACAAATTGAGAATCGCACTTGCAGAGTATTTGAATTTTAAAGAGCTCCTGTCCGAAAAATTTAGTATTCGCGGATTAGTTTTCTTTACATAGGTTTTACATACGTTGGTGGAAAAGAGGGCAAAAAGTGTAGTATCAGTCTCTGTTACATAGGGCGGTGGGCAAAAGAATGAAATAAATAACATTCCCGAATTAGTTTTCTTTAAAACAGGGGCTCCTCGACACAAGAAATTGAAATTCATGAAATTATAGGTTCCTGCAGACCATAAACTATACATAGCAAATACGTAATTTTGTAAACAAGACATTTACTTTTATAGATACGAAATATGTACTTCCATTAAGTATGGGGATGAGATTTTATAGAACAACGATGGAGCCCCCATTCCATGTCCTATAAATAGCAGACAGAGATAGGCGATGTACAAATTGAGAAGCGGGCTTGCGGACTATTTTAATTTTAAGGGCCTTTGTGACAAACATTGTGCAGGACATGTTGCAAAGATGCAAGAAATGTCAGTCTACGTCTGAGTAGAAATAAAGTAGTGAACACAATTTTACAACATTTATATAAAAAAATAATAAAACATGTTACATATTGCTGAAAATTTAAAGATATATATATAAGTGAAATCTGATATCTGAAATTTGAGTAAGTGATTTATGTCATAGTTCATTCTGAAAATGAAAAATCTAGGAACACATAAAAACAGGAGGAAAAGTAGCCTTCCCGAATTAGAGCATAGACGAAACCCTCATTCCATACTTGGCCAGTTTTTGGATGGCGGTTTCTCAGGCTGGGGACCTGAAAAGTGGGTTTCTATTGTTCCATGACCTTCAAAGAGCACCGATAGTTCCATGATGTACAAATTGATAATGGGACCTGCGGACCATTTGAATTTCAAGGGGCTTGTGTCCCAAAAATTTAACAGTCGAGAATTACTTTTCTTTACATAGGTTTTACAGACGGTGGTGGGAAAATGTTCCAAAAATATAGTACCAATGTCTGTTACAGAGGGTGGTGGACAGGAGGACCAAATAAATAGCATTCTCAAATTAGTTTTCTTTAAAACAGGGGATCGTGGATACAAGAAATTGGAATGTATCAAACTATAGGTTCCTGGAGAGCATAAATTGTACATAGCAAAAATGTAATTTTTAAAATTAGATATTTAATTTTATACATATGAAATATGTGCTTTTATAGAGCATGTACAGAACCCTCATTCTTTATAGTGTGACGGAGCCCAAATTACATACTAAGGCAGTTTTTGGAGCGCGGGTTGTCGAGCTGGGGGGCTGAAAATTGGAAAAAAATGAAACATGTTACATATTCCTGGAAATTTAAAGAAACATATATATGTGTGAAATATGATATGTCAAATTTGAGTGAGTGATTTATGTCATAATTTATTTTGAAAAATAAAAAAAGATAATAGAGATAAAATAAACAGAATGACTTCACATTCAACATAGCTGAAGATAAAAAATCCAGGAAGCCATAAATATATAAGGAGACAAAAGAATAGTTTTATTTGGAATATATGAAAAAAATAATAGTTTGTTACATATCGCTGGAAATGTAAATGTGTTTGTCATATAGACTGGGATTGGGGCTCCTGCGGACCATAACATAAATATGTACAAGAAATAGGAGTGTGGAAAGAAGTTGGACATGCTAGAATGTAATACCTGAAAAGTAGAAATGTGAAGACCAATTTTTGTCTATAGATTTCTACTCAGAAAAGGAATAACTGGATTGATAAAGAAAGGACTATCGCTATACACTTACATGGATGGTACGTATAAGTAATTTTTGTGTTTGGTTGATCATTCCTTTCCCTGCTGGTTTTTGTGGGCAACCCGCTTCAATAATTGGATTGATACACAAGATTTATGCATTTGCCTGTTGGATTTCGTGGCTGATCCACTTCAAGTTCTATTCAATATAGCTTTTCAAGGGGGCGCCGTTGATGTCATTGTGGATTTGAATGTTGAAAACTTTATTTTCTAATTTGCTTAGATCAATTAAAAGTTTACACAGACCTTCATGAATGTCTCCATTCTGTAGTGAATACCTGACTAGCCAGTTGTGCACCTCTTCTTCATCATATTCAATAATTCTATAAAAATTTTCTAAAGACAAAGCCTTCAAATTATCAACTTGTTGATCAAAAGCTTGCGTGGTTAACATCAACGAGTTGAGGATTAAGCTAGGGTCTTGGAACTCGTTTGTCTTTCCTGCTAAGTCTATTTTGGTGAGCTTTGTGAATAATGTTTCTTTCTTTGATATTGCTTGCTCACACGATTGCACAATTAGGTACATGTTCTTCACTTTTTGTTTCTAGAATGCTTCTAATTGAGTGAGCTTTTTTTGGATGGGAGATCATGTTGTGTTCTTCTCGTCTCTGGCATGTTGTTGACATGAAAGGAAAAAGGGATGACCGAGTGCACATAGAAAGTTTCTTCATTCTTTAAATCTGTCTGCAGAAGTAGGAGCAAGTTATGTGCCCTACTCCCCAGGGAATCCATATTCTGTGATGTTTCCCAGGACTTGGCAATCGGTTCTATTCTTTTGTTGATATTTTTCTCGACATATCATCTACAGGATGCGAGGAAGCTGGAGGACCCTTTTAGATTTGTTGCAGGGGTGCACGTAGTCACGTGCATGGCTATTTCCAAGGAACTGCCAAGCAATGGCATAGGAAACAAAGCTTCCTCTAATTCCTTAATCCGGTTCTTTAGTCTGGCATTTTTGGCTTCAATGACTCCAACGGAATCATGAAGAGAATCTCTGGTTTGCCTGTGAAGTTCAAAGATTTTGGATGCGTGCATATTGGCAAGGTCAAGTTCTGAAAGATGTTTTCTTTTCTTATTTTTTACATCTCTTTTTTCAATGATTAATTTTTTGATTCGGTTTCAAAAACAACGCTCTGGAATACAAAGGATTCATCTTCATAAAAAATGTCAGTACCAACGATTTCCATTGAGTAGGCATGCTAAATTGTGTGTGCAGGCTGATAAAGGTTGTAGAATATGATTTCCAGATCAACGTCAAGATCCATGATTTGACGGTAAATGTCGGGCTGCTTTGCCTCCCCTACAATTCTTTTTTCGTTCTTCTGCACGGGAATCTCTTGAGGAAGATGTTCATTGTGTCTCTACAAAACTATTGTGCAGTTGCTGCCAATAGTTTATCAAAAGGTTGGCTGGTTCTAGACGCTGTTTGGAATGAAGAAATGGAGGGGACAATATAACCCCTCACAAACATTGCTTCAATGCGTGTGAATGGAAAATCTCCTCATTAATGACAATATCTATGCGTGTTGTATGGTGACCTGTTAGACGTAAAACATAGTTATTGCAAACTTAGAAGTGCAAAGGTGAGGGTTACGACCAACAACATTTAAGGATAGGAGGTTTCATGAACGAACCAAGCTGGCGGCGTGTGAAAGACATTACATGGTATTTGAAATTAAGTCTGGGAAGCGATTGGAGGTTTCGTGAACGAGGCAAGCTGGTGGCATGTGAATGACATTCCATGGCATTTGAAATTAAAACTGGGAAGGGAGAAGAAAATGCTTCGAAAAAATTGCATTAATGGAAAAACTTCTCGAGTCTTGCACGCATCAATGACAACTTAGATGGTAGTTGCACGATGACCTGTTAGCATTAAAGTTTTAGAAAGAAGACATATACACACACACATATATATAAACAATATTTTTTATCATGCACCCGTGCGAAGGTAACGACCACGGGGAAGAGCAAGCAAGGAAGGAATGGCCAAGTCTAAAAGTGCATGGTTCGACATCACGGTTCTCGGGCGGGCAGGTTCAAAATAAGGCCTCTATTGTTCGGTGTTCTACAAGTAGCACACAAAGTTCCGTGATATACAAACTGAGAAGTGGGCTTGCGGGCTGACCGACATTTGATAGACCATCTACAGTTTCTGGATCGCGGGTTTTCGGGGTAAAAAATGACGCTCTATTGTTTGGTGCCTTGCAAATATCTTATGATAATAAATTGAGAAGCGAATTTGCAAGGTGATCGGCTCAACATTCTACTCCAGGGATGGTCGGCTCCCACATATGAGCAATACATATTTGCGGGCTGTACATTGGGCAGATTTACGCCATATAG
Source organism: Picea mariana (assembly GCA_032191745.1). Lineage (NCBI taxonomy): Eukaryota > Viridiplantae > Streptophyta > Pinopsida > Pinales > Pinaceae > Picea > Picea mariana. The sequence continues at coordinate 31,193 of JASDQU011179344.1, read as the reverse complement.
AAATTGGGTTCTCGGGCTGGCAGGTTTAGAATTGCCTAAGCAAAGAAAAGGGATCTGTCCAACTCCCATTGCACATTTCATAATTCATGTGCAACACCAAGTCTATGATTACCAGATCAGTGTGTGTAGAAATGAGGAAAAAGTAAATATGTGCCTTTATAAAGTATGGACATGAGATTTTATAGATCGTGTACCGATATCGCATTCCATACTAGTGGGTTCTCGGACGGGAGGGGTCAAAAAATAGGCCTCTATTGTTCCGTGTTTTACAAATAGCACATACAGTTCCGCGATATAGAAATTGACAAGCGGACTTGCCGGTTGGATGAGAATTTATAGAGCATGTACATTTTGTGCATTGCGCGTTTTTGGGTTGGCGGGGTTAGAAATGGGTGTCTATTGTTCGGTGCCCTGCAAATTTCTTATGATGCACATATCCCTTATTCCATACTTAGCCGCTTATTTGGATCACGCACTTGTGGGCTGCACACTGTGCCTTTAATGTTCCGTGTCTTGAAAATAGCAATTATAGTATGGCGATATACATATTGAAAAATGGACTTGCGGGTTGACTATCTTAACATTGCAATTTTGCTGGATGGTGGACGTGCAACGTAGTGGCTTATTGACGCAAGAAAAAAAAAATACCTGCAAACAAGTTTGACAAATTCAAAGAAAGTAAAGGAAAAATTGTTTACTATGGAACAAAGGCAGAAAAAGAATGCACCTTTGCATTGATTCGTGTACATATCTGGGTAGGAGTTCTTTGCACCTTCTAGTTTCCCTTTCTGTTTCTATCAACAAAAGTACAAAACAAAATGGATATGAACATAAGCTCAGATGTAAATAAAAAGGCAACTACTATGTACATATATACAAAAAAATAAAATTGAATAAGATGAATAGAGTCACAAATAGTTTTTTTGAGGATGTACCTTATTTTTTTTATTTATTTTTCACAATGTATATTTTATAATTAGAGTAGAAGATCATCTGTATGCTCACCAGAATGCTATGTGTATAAAACAGGGATACAGATATGCTTTGAAACATAGAAATATGAGTTTGTAATAAGTTTGATGTATATGTCATAATTCAAGTGCAATACCAATTGTATCGTGATTAGACCAATATGTGTCTAAGACAAACATACTGTATTGAGAAATGGGCACATTGGACCAGACATGGTCAATAAGTGTGTTTTGCAAATGGGCTGTGTTGTTCAGAAGAAACCACAAACTGTATTTGCACATGTAGCTTTGCAATTCTTTTGTTCTCCCAGTATTTTGTAGCATGTCAATATTGAAGTCTCCTACAAGTACAATGGATCCGTTCACATGGAAATGGTCCAATGCATTGGAAATAACATTTACTATGTTGGAGAATGCTACATGGGGAGCAACGTACAGATTTAGTATTGCAACTTCTGTTCCATGGGATTTTTTTTTGGCAATCACCAGTTCAACATTCTTTTCTTCGATATGTATGTGGTCCAAAATTGGTACATGTTTTTTCACCAGTACCATCACCCCATGTGTAATGTAGCTTGATATGCAATTGTGATTTGGGAATTGTTTGTTCTGCATGCATAATGCCATGTGTGTTTCCTGCAAGCACAGAATATCAGATTGCATTAAATAATAGTCATTCAGTATATCTTCCATGTGTTCATTTAAGCTGCGTGTGTTAAGTGACATTATTGATACAGATGAATTTGTTTCTATGGATTAGTAATCATAATGGAGTTGCCATTTTGCGGTGGTCCTCAGTTGTTCCATGATCTCAGATCAACTTTTTGTTTCACTTTGAAGTTATCTTTTGTTAGAGGACTTAGTAAATACAAGGAATCTATGCTTCTGACACGGGATAGTGTTGTGTATACAATCCCATGTATCCAAATTCCATTTGGCTGAAATGCAACATTATCAAGTGTTGGGCCTTGTGATCTGTGGACTGTACGTGCACATGCAAGTTTAATTGGAAACTGTTTGCGAATCTTCAATCGACCTGTCTTTGCTGATGTCGATATTGGTTTTGATATTCACAAAATAGGATTCCAATCGCTTGCAGTGTTTGAATTATATAGATAAGGCAACTTGCTTGCTTGTCACTTGCCTATATGCGGTTCATGGAACTTAATCCAAAGGACATCTATTTTTTCTGTCTTCATATATCCTTTCAGTATTCTATCTGCACCATTCACCAAGCCATCCTATGAATCATAGTTACAGGCATATATTTCAACTAGCATTTCTAATTTTAGCGCAAGGTGCAAAGGTAAAGTGACTGAATGTTCATGACGTGGGACATTTCCATGGTTGTCTTCTTCCAAGTCGATTGAATTGATGATGATATTATCGCCAGGCATGAGCGAAAACATGTGGCTATTATGCTTTGCAACATCCTTATTTCTGTAGAACAGGTAAGGGAGCATTGGATCTGTTGGTGCAGGCCGCAAGCACCTCAAATTGATATTGTTCAAGTCATCATATGTTTGGCTCTTTGTGCACATTCTATTTAGAATTACAATGAATATTTCATATGTCTGGCGCATTGTAGTATGCAACTCAAAGCATTTAATATTGTCTCTCTAGAAGTCATGGGTCACTGTTTCCATGTTAATGATAGGTTGTTCAAATATTAAAGAATCTTGGATGGGCTGTGCCTGGTAAAGATCGCCACAGAAGATCATGTCAATGTTTCCAAAGTATTTGGTCTGCACATTTTTTATGCTTCTTAGCCAGTTGTCAATGGAATACAAGAAGCGTCTGCCAATCAAATATGCTTCATCTATAAAGACAAGTTGGAGTTCCTCGTAAATCTTATATAATGTATCCAACATTTCCTTGCTAAGTGGAAGAAACTGTGACTTGTTAAAAGACATTAAAAATGCAGAGTGGACTGTTGTTCCACCAACATTGTATGCAACGTTTTCTGTGTATGCAACTATTAGGCCCTTTGGTTTCATAGGATTAGAGTAATTATTTGAATCATAGATTCGTATAAGAATTTGGAACAATGCTTTAGTTATGAATGTCTTGCATGTTCCTGCTCTGCCTGTAAGGAACACATGCACAGGAATGTTCATGTTCAACCATTTTTTAAGGGAAATGTCCTTTACAATTGTTTGTTATTCATGATTCAACAAACGTCTTATTCTATGGTATTCATTATTTTCAATCAGGAAAGGATGTTTTGTAACTTGAAAACCAAGGTTGATACGTTTTTCACTTTCAGACATAGGAGGACAAGGAAAATTTGATTGTAAGTCATAGGACTCGGAAGGAGTTCTGGTTGTTTTTGGGTTTCTGAATGTCTCATCATGATCGCTAAGGTTTTCTAGGTCATTAAGTGAAACTTCTATATCGCCCCATGTTGGATTAACATTGTAGGTAAATCTAGCTTCATTGATATGCACTATAGTCTCAAAGGAAACATACACAACCTCCCATGTAGAGAGGTTATGTATTAATGTCTCTTCGTTTTCATGGAACAAAACGTACAACAACAATTTTTCTCTACAATAGTTTTCATAGTCACAATGTTTATTGTATTTGACAAACTGTATAATAGAGGCTTTTTTTTTTTTTTGATATGGGTGTCCCATTTTTTTTGTAATGTGATACGAATTCCGCTAAGCAGATATGCCTAATAGGAGATGGACGCTGGATGTAATAATCAATAATAGAGCGACATATGACGTCCTCTGAATTGCCAGATTCTTGTTGCAGCAAAACTGGTGGTTTAAGCATAAATGTGCGTTTTTCAAGTGGATATGTGTTTATTAAGACACATTTTCTTGAACTACAAGTGAGGGGAAAAGAAAGGGCAATGTGAACTACTTGCTGAGCAGACATTTGTTGAAGATTAAGCAATGTATTTCCAAGGGTGCGTATCATTTGTATGGCATCAATATGACTTATTTCGTGTTCTTTGCGTATTTTTCTGAATGCAGATGTCATAGATTTGTCAATCTTCGTCATATATGTGGTGCAGTAGGATGCTGCAGCATATGCATTCAGCACGTACTGTGCATTTGTATTTTCTTTCCACATAATTGACATGTCCTTGGAGAAACTGTTGTTCCAAATATGCGATAGTTTTCGTTTAAGGAAAAGTGTTGGTTGCCTAAGCGTTATTTATATGGCTTGGATGTACTCATCTTCTGATAGATTTACCCGTGTCAAGAAGGCATCAAAGCTCATCATTTCATCAAATCCTCCTTGTTTTAGAAATGAGAACAAGGATTTAGATTTCTCAACAACAACACTGTCCTCTAAACTAACCGGCTCTATGATTCTTGTAGCTCTCATTGGCGGAACGGGGAAATTGTATCTGCAATGCGATCTTTTTCATTTTCTACAACTTCTTGTATGGTAATGTCTATGGAATTTCGCAAGGTCTAGTTCCAAATGAGTTGTATTGCATGTTATGTATTTATCCACAAATTGTTCAATCTTTGAATTCTTATCAGCTCCATAGACTGGTGCACCCTCTATCCACAACAGTGCGTGGTCATGCTCATTTCCCCTATTCTGGAATTCAGTCACAAAAAAGTAGTCCGATATTTTTCCGAAAAATGTTTCATCATGGCATATACATTGTCTCAAAGCATTTATTCTATGTCTATAGTATCGAGTACATGTCACCGAGTCTTTTCTTATGAGGTAGTCAATGCCGTTATTTTCCAGTGTATCGTTTTTTTTTTTACATTTCCTGTTACTATGCAGGTCAGAAAGGGAAGCCACCAATGGATCCCAACAATGCTCTGCACTTGTAAATGTGATGAAAAATGTTGGTGGCCCCAATTTCCGGATCATTGCAATTTTGTTTTTTTGTTTTGTTGCAAATAGTTAGGAGAGGTGCGGATGTTCTTGAAATCTATGTATCCAATATCATATTTCATAATTTTTTCTAGGTTTACTTTGTACTTCACATCCTTGGCCAACAAATTTCTTCCTTGTAACTGGCCTTTTCTTATTCGGACCCACATGCAGGACATAACTTGCTCTATTATTATGCGCATTGTTTTGAAAAACAAATTTGTTATGTGAAAGGAGAAGTAACCGCTTGAATGTAGTAGCTCCCATCAGACTATTTTATGATAACTGAATCGTTTTGTAATATTAGTGCCACGTGGATCTCCGTAGAACAGTGTTGAAAAGTTCATTTCCTCAGTGAATTTGCCCTTGAATATTCCAAGTGGACACTACCCCTCACTAGGTGAGATTTCGACAATTTTGTCTTGCAAGTCACGAATGCACTGTGAATCAGTGAATCCATGGACCAATGTTTCAGTCTTCGATTCATCACTTGTATCAGAATCACCAGGATTTTGGAGAGTCTTTGCAGAGTTGCCATGTTCTTCTACGAGAAAACTGTTCCAGTTGGCATTTATACAAATGTTCTCTGCTTTGTACAAGGCCCTGGAACATAATTCCTTTAATGCTTTCATAACATCATGCACACACACTTTGTCTGTCTGATACACATTTTTGTATTGCAAGCATCTTTTCAGAGCCACAACGATTGTAATTGTATTGTCAATGAGCTGTGGCAACACTTTTTGCACAACATCTATCTGAACAGAAACATTAATAATTGATCCTGTTAAGCCCATCCGGGGTCGCTTATAGCCCCAAAGTCTGATTTGAGAAAATGAAATTCGCAGAGAGACGAGTCTCTCCTCAAGTTCCGTAAGTGCACTTACATCTGCTAGTGGTGTATTGCATCTTATTCGGTCTGGGGTTGCAAACTATGGCAGTTTTCCATTTTCAAGTGATCATTTGCATGGAAGGCAAAATTTCTCACTGGAAAATGGTTTATCATGGGTTGTCAGCCGGAGGTATTCTTCTTTCAAATCAGGCGTGAAAGACTTACTGTTTTTTGAAAAATTCAATTGTTCACAAATTGCACATGCAATGGAAGGAGTGTCTTTCATTTGTTTCATGTAGGTATGTCTTGCATTTTTTTTTTTCGTAGGGAAGTATGGGTAGAAACTGTTTCCTATTTTTCATGTACACCACGAACTACCACAGTTGAATGACCATTCTGGGATATGCAAGTGCACATGTTTATGTTTTGTTCTGCACGAAAAAATTTCTTTACATTGTCATATGTGAGTTTCTCTGTAAAAGGAAGTGTAGCAATGCATTTTTTTTCTCTCGCGCATGAATTTCACTCTCACCCAATTTCTCAGAAACTATTTTACATTTTTTGTTCAAGTCCTCTATTTTCTTATTAGAAGTCGGACGAATTTGATGAATAATTTTTTTCAAATTGTGATAACTTACTCTACGTTTTTTGTTTAAGCCCTATATGGCCTCATCACAACTGAAATGAATTCTACGCATATTTTTTTTGTTCAAGCCTTGCCTGCCCATATCGCAACTGGGAGGACTCTCGTTTTGACTAAAAATCATTCCACGTGATGCAGATTCGATGTTGTTTGGGTGGCATGCATACTCAACCCTGAACTACTGATATCTCCAAGCAAAGGTTCATAATGGATATGTGTTGTATCTGTTTTCAACGAATGGACAGTGCCAGTTGGCGAGGCCAACCAAACCTGGATCTTGACCCTGAATACCAGAGACAACAATTACAAACATAATCTGCAACCCTCCATATTCCCTTCTTCATATGGAAGCGCTATGTTCACAAGGTATTCCTGCCAACTTCCAACTGCCGGCATATTTTCCATGAGATATGGGCAAAGGTGCTGATGCAAACACCTAAAAGCCTGTTCGATGCAGCTTATAATCCCATTGCAGAAGGAATTTACAGTGTAAATATGCAACGACTGAACATAAAAGTCGGCTTCTACCAAACAACAAATTGCATTATACAGACTATCTCCACAGCTAGACACAACATTTGTTGCCAGCTGTAAACCATAGCAATCTATGCCATCCAAAATCTGTTTCCATTGCGATTGAAGGTCTTTGCAAATAACAGACAAGTATATATGAGGACCTTCTATATTGCATATGGACATTTTTTGTACAACAATGGTTCATAATGGCCACTGAGGGCATCCGCATCATGGAACAAAATGCAATATGGATTGTCAAATGCAGTTTTGTTGAATAGTAGATATCTTGTTTTTCTTGTCAATGACCATATGCCAACTGATATATTCAGCCAGTTAGACAACCACCGAATACAAAATGTATCTCCCCAAAGTCCCCTCTGATGTGCAGGCAGAACTGGAGATGCAGACAACCGCATCTTTGAAAAATATGTAGCCACATCATGTATTCCATGCAACTCCCGAAGAAAATCAGATTCCAGTTCGTATTCATAGGACTACAAAGCCTTAATATCGCCATTTTTAAAACAAGCCAAGAAATAATCTATCAATCCATTGCGCAAATCGGTTGACGAATACCAGAATGAAATAGAACCCGGAATGTATCGAAAAGGCAATCCCCAACAATATACGAGAATGCATCCAATCTAAAAAGGCCATTCCTATGTAAAACCACGTCAATGTTGTCATGTACAATGGACTGTGTATCTTTTTCATACGACTCAACATCTATTACCTCTTTCATCTTTTCAACTTTCATTTGGAATTTGTTTGCTAGCTACTTTCAGTTTCTATCAAAACAAAGAAAAACACAGGAAAAAAATAAAAACTAGCAAAATAAAAAAGAAAAGAAAAATAGTGCACCAATCCTCGTATGTATCTTTAAACCTTCTTCTTCTCAACTTGAATCCCCCTAGTTCCCATAGCAGATGAGAAGAAAACAGTCCGACATTGGAAACTGAACCAAACAGAAGAAAGACCGCAAAAAAATAAAACTGTAACTTAACTCAACAAAAAGAAAATAGGCATGCGTAGTTTTCCAGCCCACAGAGTAGAAGCATACACTGTGTCTACACCCTGCCTGATGGTTCCATCTTCTGATAGCTCCAAACCACTTTTTGTAAATGCCTCCGCATTGCAATTTTTGGAAAAACTATGGACGCAACATATGCGATATGAAGACACATTGTTTCCAGGGACAGAAACTATGAGCACAGACAAAAATGGTCTGGAAAAGAATATTGAAAATCACCAAGAACAGGGAAAATTACCCATCAACAAAAGATGAGAAGACCTCAGTGCCCCAAAAAATGCAAACCGCAACAACAGGTCCAACAACTTGCAAATTTGAAGAACAACAAACCAGCGAACAACCACAAAGAGCTCGAACTACAAGTGCAGGACCTCGACTTTGCAAAGTTGAATCAAACAAGAACAATAATCATCAAAGGAAACACCGAACAAGGATGGAGCAAAAGAGAAGGGATGTTGGCCATGAACAAAACTGTATTGCAAGGCATCTGTACAATAAACATTTAACACGGGTAGAGCTCTTAGGTAAACAGTTAAGATAGTAAGGACCATCGAAGGGCGTAGGCTTGTGCAAGCATTTAAGAAAAGATTCAACGTGGTAGGACTGTTCTCTCGAAGCACACAACAATAAAGCATAAATCAGGCCTAGCAATATTGTGTAGAATGTATTCAACCTAGCAAAAAATGCTAAGGGGAAACATTCGAACTAATTCTAGCATTAATCCACGTTCCATGAATGCATAACAAAATTTATGATTCAAAAAGACCATATACCGCCAAATGCTTTGGAAATGCAAACATATTTTACATTGGGAATAGAGAAGGGGGCAATAAGACCTCCAATATGTTGTCCAATTAGATCTTAACAAACATGATACTTATTATTATATAAAAATCGATAATTTCACTTCCCTTGTTCCAACAATAGACAATAGCGAAATATTTCTGGTCAACGCACAAACTAATGCTAGGTCAACGATTTATCGATCGCTAGAGTCCCTCTATGCCTACGACAGGGACTAATAATACAATACATATACTTTAAATACAAAATAGAAAAAATGAGGATACATCATCATAAAAACTACAAGGTCATATTGTACTCCAACAGCTAGACTTCAAAATATTTTGTCAGAAATATGGTCTGAAGAATTGCTGATATACCCTTTTTACCCTTTGTTGATATACCCTTTTTTTGTGAATATTATGCTCATTTCTGATCTAGTTGATGACTAACATGGAGTCCCCATATACCAAGAGTGATCACGAACCCTTAGACTAACCCATCTTTAATAATTTCTTGAAAGCCAAAAAATTTGCATAATTATTGGTACTTTCCTCACATTGGCTTTGAAATTTAAAAAGGTTGTCTTAGTTCAAAAAAAATTCCAATGGTGGACCACAACTATGATCTTGACCTTGGCATGCCTTGTAACAAAAAAAAAAAAAAACTAGGTTTTGTTTCTCCACCTAAAGTTGAGTGAACTTGCCTTGGCAATTTTTCTTTGAGATTTAGTTTGCATAATTGAAATGTGAACCAAACTTGTGCAAATACCTCAAATGAATGAATCGATTTATTTTCAAATAGCAAGGGTTTTATACAAGCCATACACCCCACAAGAGAAAAAATAGACAAGTTTGAATTTCTTAAGTTCCCTTCTATGAAAACAAGAATGGATACATTCCTCAACATTATTACCCAGTCAATGACTGTTATACTTATTTGTTCATTCTAGTTGTACACCCTTTTCATATGATAGATCATAAAAAATAGATATACTTATTTTCTTACATATGTTATTTCAAACAACGATCCTAAATTTACCATGATGGCTTAATATAAACTCCATTAATTTCTTAAAAATCTAATGTTGGTACAAAAACATAGTATTTCTAGCAAGCATGCAGTCCCATATGAAATGCATGCCTAGATATCATAACTGCATATGGGTGAGTAAATAAATATTATTCCTATATTCTCTTAGTTGTTACATCACACTTTATTTTCAAAATTTTCAAAACTGTCCCTTTTTAAAAGACAAAGGTCTCCCAAAATGGTAATTTCAAAGTTTTTTCCTATTTTTAACATCATAGAAACATGCACACAATTGTCACTAAAATGCATGTCTTTCCTTGCATACACAATCAGATCAATAATGAAACTTGATAAGTGTTTTTCATGACCTACTAGACCTTCCCACATTTTCATACCTTCAATTTAAACCTTGAAATTTTTTTGTAATGTTCCTAACTTGGCTAGTCTAGGAAACACTGCTAATGTGTGTGTAGGATCAATGGTTTACAACATATAAATGATCATACAAATAATAAATGAGACAACGGACTGCAAAGTTTGTATTATGATATCTCTGTGGATTACAAAATGGTCGAATGTGGCTAAATAAACTGGCAATACTCGACTAGATCAACAGACAAAGGATCTTAGCCGGAATACAAATAAGAAACTAAAATATAATACCCGGAATATGGGAGCACTACGGAATCAATGGATGCGCTGGGACTATGGCAGCTCTGATGGTAACTGCTAGAAGTCTAGAAAGTTTTCCCTGGGAGCTATACTTGTCATAATGGCCTGAAAACTGTTCCAAATGATGCGCTCTACTCTAGTCCTTAGTACTGGTATCTGTTAGACCCCTCTGCTGATGAATCTGGACCCCGAATGGATACCCTTGGGAGAATGCACCCCTCTTCTTCTGGAAAAATGCATCCTAGTGATTCCACCGTCGAAATCATACGAGATATGTCTTAAAACGTATTCCTTGGTCTACTGGGAAATGGGTCGGAAGGGTTTCCCTGAATTTGGTCTAATGCTCCCTCTGGAACCCCAAATGTGCCCGCCAAAAGTGTCGCACGTCCAATTCTAGAAAACGCGTCCCAGTTGATTCCTCCGTTGAAATATGATGAGGAACTAGGCAAAATATGCACCTTTCCCTCCTCTCAAATGGGTCAGAGGGAAATCTCGGAATTCTCCCTAGATAGGATAAGTTGACTAAAAACCCTCTCAGAAGTTGTGCCCTCACTCTGGATGAATGCACCCTTGCTTCTGAACACTGTGTAACTACTGTTGAATAATGATGGAAGACCTGAATGATCTTCCTAGTGACTAGGGTGTGTCTCTCAACACTGAAATCAACCACTGGTGTCTTCCTCCTTGAATCCACTGAATTGTCTCTCCTGAGATGTGCCTCTTCTCCTCAATGACAAGTCATAATCTACATAATGATGAATTAGGTCGCTGACCCTTCCTTTATAGATTTCCAAAACCCTAAATCATGCTGAAACCCTAATTCATTGTTGACTTCCAAAACCCTAAATCACTGCTGAAACCCTAATTCACTGTTGATTTCTATTTTTAGCTCATAATGACTTAAAAGAAGTTTTAACCCTTTTTAGCTCAATGTCACTTTCTAAATATAACACCTGTGACTGTAGTGACCTCTAGTAACCCTGTTTACCCCTCTTTGGCCCTGGATATATTATAACAGGGTGGTTTAGACCATTAAGCCTCCTCTCTGGAGCTCCTATTTGGAAAGGGACATTACACTCCTCCCTTCTCGAAATTGCTTGTCCTCAAGCAATACCAGTCTAGGGTGCTGCAACACCTGCTCGCTCACCCAAGTAGCGTCCTCTACTAGAAGCCCTCTCCATCTAATCAAACACTCTCTGATGACCCTGCTCCTCATTTTCTGCTCCCAAAACTCCAAAACCCCGTCCGAAACTAAATCCAACTGTTCCCTCTCATCCAACGGGGGAAGTTCCTTGGATGTGCTAATGAATTGTCCCACTTCCTTTTTTATGCAAGACACGTGAAATACGTTATGAATCTTACTCCCCTCTGGAAGATCTAGCTCGTAAACAACCTTGCCTACTCGACGCATGATCCTATAAGGACCATAAAATCTGGTCTTGAGCTTCTCAGCCCCATTCTTCTTCAGAGATGTCTATCTGTAGGGTTGGAGTCTCAAGAAAACCAAATCTCCAATCTCAAAGCTGCACTCTATCCTATGCCTATCCGCACTTTTCTTCTGTCAGTTTTGCACTGTCTGTATGTTCTCTTTCAACAACTTGAGAATCTCTTGACTCTCTATGATCCAATCCTTGGCCTTGGTAGCTCTACTCTCCCCGAAAACCAAGTCTACCAAATTGGGATCATCATATCTGTACAATGATCGGAAGGGTGTCATACCAATGGACATGTGGAGGGTGGTGTTGTAGCAATGTTCTCCTAAATGTAACCACTTTACCCACGTTCTCTATTTTCCTCCTACATAGTTCCTTAAATACCCTTCAACCCACTTGTTGAAAATCTCGGTCTGCCCATCTGTTTGAGGGTGATAGCTGGTGCTAGGTGTCAACTCTGTCCCCACCAACCAAAACAACTCTCTCCAAAATGTCCCTATGAACCGACTGTACCTGTCACTGACGATGTTCTTCGGCAACCCATGAAGTCTGAAGACCTCCCTAAAGAAAAGCTCGGCTACCTGAACTGCGTTGTACTCTATCGATATGGCATAGAAATGAGAAAACTTGGTCAATATTTCAACCACTACATAGATACAGTCCTTACCCTAGACCTTGGGTAGACCTGTGATGAAGTCCATATATATACTCTCCCATTTCTGCTCTGGAATGGGGAGTGGCTAAAGTAGCCCTGCTGGAAGAGAATTATCTGACTTGTTCTACTGACAAGTCACACACTCACTGATGTGTCTCATAACATCCTATTTGAGGCCCTTCCATGAGAACCTCTCTCTAATCTGTCTATAGGTTTTGAAAAACACCTGATGGCCTGCTAGAGGTGAATCATGAACTGCGGTGAGGATCTTCTTCTTGAGCCCTGAATCTGGCACCAAGTAGACTCTATCCTTGTAAAATATGACATCGTCAATGACCCTATACTGGTCATCCTATATCTGCCCATCCATCACCTCACAAGAGAACTTGTTCTTGGAATATTCCACTAACAAGTGGGATTTCCAATCTGTTGAAATCTCCATCAAAGAACATGTCGTAGGTCTCCTCGATAGTGCATCGACCACAATGTTCTTCTTCCCCTTGACATACTCTATGTCAAAGTTGAATGCCTATACCTTCATCACCCATTTCTGTTGGCGCTCACTGAGGTCCTTCTGCTAAAGGAAATAATTCAAATTTTTGTGATCGGTCTTGACCACGAATTTGCTGCCCACCAAATATTGTCTGAACTTGGTCAAGGCATGCATGATTGCCAACATTTCCTTGTCATAAATGGAGTACAACCTCTCAGGTTGACTAAGATTCCAGCTCTCAAATACAATGGGGTGTCCTCCCTGCATCAAAACTACACCGATCCCTTTGCTGGATGTGTCACACTCTAGTACAAATGGCAAGGTGAAGTTTGCTAGTGCCAACACTGAACAAGTGCCCATGACTTCCTTCAGGTGATCAAAGGATTCCTGTGATTTATTGGTCCATATGAAGGCCCCATGCTTGGTAAGATCTATCACCAGTGCTCCAAGATGAGAAAAACCCCAGACGAACCGCCTGTAATAGCTGCACAGCCCGAAGAATCTCCTCAATTCTATCATGTTCCTGGGCATCGACCAATCCAGAATGGCCCTGATATTCTCTTGGTACACCTGTACCCCCTCTGCACTGATGATGTGGCCTAAGTAAAGCAACTATGTCATACCGAACTTGCACTTGGACTCTTTGGCATATAATGACTGTGCCTCCATGATGCTCAATACCTCATCCATGTGCCTCATATGCTCTTGCCATGACCGGCTATAGATCAAGATGTCGTCGAAGAAAACCCAGACTGATTTCCTTAATTGATCCCNNNNGCATGGGATAGGGTACCGGTTCTTGATGGTTTTCTTGACAAGGCTCGATAATCAATGCACATCCTCATGGTGCCATCCTTCTTTAGAACTAAGACAACTGAAGAAGCAAATGGGATGTTGCTCGGTCTAATTTGTGCCATTGCCAACAATTCCTTGATTGCCTTCTCTATCTCATCCTTGAACCTCCTAGGATGATGATAGGGGGGGGGTGATCATAGGTTTGCTTCCCTCCTCCAACTCAATGGTGTGCTCAAACCCCCTGTCAGGTGGTCTCCTGGTGGAATTGTCTCAAAGACCTGCTAACGTCATCCCAATAAATTCTTGATCTATGTATGGTACTGTTGTCGACCTTCTGAATCCTTCTGAGTAGTGATCAAGCATTCTGTGGCATATGCTACCTCCCCATGTCTGAATATCCTCTCCATCCTCTTGGATGAAACTGTCCTGGGTGCTTCTGTCAACATACCTCTTAGAACAACCTTCTTCCCATCCTAATCTCTGAATCTGATTTCCAAGGTTGGTAGTTGGTAGTGATTTTTCCCAAGGTAATCATCCACTGAACTCCTAACACCACATCTTTGTTCGATAGGTCAACCACATAAAATGTGTCTCTCACTATGTAGTTTCCTAACTTCATCTCTAAGTTTGGAAATCTGTCTAGACACTCCACTGTGTGGCCATCTTCTACTACAACATCGAACCCCTCAAACTCCTCTGTCTGAAATGCTTGTCTCAATACTAGTGAAGTGTCGATGAAGTTGTGGGTGGCCCCACCATCTATCAGGGAGATTGCCCATTTCCCCTGAATAATCCCTCTGATACGAAGGGTATCATACCTGGGAACACCAGAAAGGGTCGCTATGACTCCTCCCTTTGCTGGTTTCCTCTTGTTAGCCTCCTTTGATGGTTGTGGGACTATTGGAGGATGGGCTCCTACCGGTGTTGGTGGTCTACGAGGAGGTTGCTCCTCTGCTAGTGCTGACTCCTCCTCTGAACTAGTGGATCCACTGTCTTGCTCCTCCTCCTCATTGTCCATGTTGTCTACTGCTACCTCAATATAAGGAATCTCTCCCTTGCCCATGCACCTGTGGCCTAGGGCCCAAGGATCTCTGCAGCTGAAGAAAAGATTATTCCTCATAAGCTCTCACCTAGTATCATCATCCAACTTCTTCTTGCCTTTCCATTCTCTCTGGAATGGCTTCCTGTCTTGATCCCTCTAGGGCACAAATGGTTTGGAGAAAGTTTCAGTCTTTGGCACTGAGTATGCCAGATCTCGAGTGCGAATGATGGCATCCTGCAAAGTGGGAAGCCTGTATGCCTTCACCCCTCCTCTCAAAGGCTCTGTGAGTCATTCTGTGAATAGCATGATCAGTCTAGGCTCTGATATATCTGTCACTGCCACAGCTACCCGCTGAAACTCTGTGATGAATGCCTCTGCTGTGCCAGTTTGTCTCAACTGGTCTAGATCCCTGAAGTCTATCTCGAGATCCTTCCTGTCAAACCTGTCCATGAGCCTATCTGTAAACTCCATATAGGAGGTGATGCGACTGTGACCCAATGTAACTAGTCCATGATACTACCACTCGTGTGCCTCACCATCCAAGTGTAAGGTCATGAAAATGATGGCATCTGTCTCGGTCTTATGGTTGAGATTGTAATACGTGTCTAGCTTCTATACCCAAACTCTGGCAGTGTATTTGGATGATCCATTGAAAGAAGGGATGGTGAGTTTCCCAACTTTTCGGATGAAATCAAGGTTATTCCCCTACTGTTGTTGTGGTCCTCCCCTCTGTGGCTCTTTGGGGTGGTTCCTGAGTCTGAGTCCAAAATACTCGACTAAGGTCATGTCCTGATGGAAGTCACGACCCAATGCTGCATACTCCCTCCTATATTCTGCAATGTCGTCTGCATGAGTGGGTGGCCTATGTGTTATCAGTGGCGGTGCTGCTACTGGGGGTGCCCTCTGGAAACTGAGAAACAAGGGTATGGGAATCCTACTCACAGAGGTGTATGTGCGAGAGGGTGACTGGGGTCTACTGCCTTCTTCTGAGTTCCACTGTGTTGCATGCAAGACTTGTGTGTCTGGGGTGCCCACTCTAGCCAATCTATCAACCACCTGTGCCAAGGACTGAGACATGGTCCGTTGACTAGCTAACATATCGTTGATAACCTGCATGAAATTTGTCTCTGGATCTATGGGGGCCTTACCACTTTCCTCTGGTCGCTCATATATGTCTCCTAGAATCCTCTCTGCCTCGTGCTCAACCTCATGCTCTGCCCTTCTCTCTGCTTCTCTATGTACCTCTTCCTCTTCCTCTGAGCTAGGAGGAAAAGGGGGAAAATCAGGCCTATGCCTTCTTTCCTTATGCCTGTTGTAAGTGACATATTCATCACTTACGTGTTCACGACCCTCTGGGTCTTCTGCTGCACTCATTATCTTTAGTCACAGGCTGGCAGGACTAAAGCTCTTATACCACTATAGTGTTCCTGACTTGGCTAGTCTAGGAAACGCTTCTAATGTGTGCGTAGGATCAATGGTTTACAACATATAAATGATCATACAAATAATAAATGCGACAAAGGACTGCAAAGTTTGTACTATGATATCTTTGTGGATTACAAAATGGTCGAATGTGGCTGAATAAACTGACAATACTCGACTAGATCAACAGATAAAGGATCTTAGCCAGAATACAAATAAGCAACTAAAAGATAGTACCCGAAATATAGGAGCACTACGAAATCAATGGATGCGTTGGGACTATGGCAGCTCTGACGATAACTGCTGGAAGTATGGAAAGTTCGCCTTGGGAGCTATACTTCTCGGAATGGCCTAGAAACTGTCCCAAATGATACACCCTACTTTAGTCCTCAGACTGGTATCTTTCGGACCCCTTTGCTGATGAATCTGGACCCCAGATGGATACCCCTAGGGGAATGTGCCCCTCTTCTTTTGGAAAAATGCGTCCTAGTGATTCCACCATCGGAATTAGACGAGATATGTCTCAAAATGATCGCCTTGGTATACTGGGAAATGGGTCGGAAGGGTTGCCCTGAATATGGTCTGATGCTCTCTCTGGAACCCCAAATGTGCCCGCCAAAAGTGTCGCACATCCAAGTCTGGAAAATGCATCCCAGTTGATTCCTCTGTCAGAATCTGATGAGGAACTAGGCAAAATATGTGCCTTTCCCTCCTCTCAAATGGGTCAAAGGTAAATCTCAGAATTCTCTCTGGATGGGATAAGTCGACTAAAAACCCTCTTAGAAGTTGTGCCCTCACTCTGGATGAATGCGCCCTTGCTGCTGAACACTGTGTAACTGCTGCTGAAGAATGATGGAAGACCTGAATGATCTTCCCGGTGACTACGGTGTTTATCTCAACACTGAAATCAAACACTAGTGTCTTCCTCCTGGAATCCACTGAACTGTCTCTCCTGAGATGTGCCTCTTCTCCTCAATGACAAGTCATAATCTGCATAATGATGAATTAGGTCGCTGACCCTTCCTTTATAGCTTTCCAAAACCCTAAATCATGTTGAAACCCTAATTCATTGTTGACTTCCAAAACCCTAAATCACTGCTGAAACCCTAATTCACTGTTGACTTCTATTTTTAGCTCATAATGACTTAAAAACACTTTTAACCCTTTCTAGCTCAATGTCACTTTTCGAATATAACACCTGTGACTGGAGTGACCTCTAGTAACCCTGTTTACCCCTCTTTGGACCTGGCTATAGTATAACGGGGTGGTTTAGACCATTAAGCCTCCTCTATGGAGCTCCTATTTGGAAAGGGACATTACACTTTCTATTATAGAATACATCAAAACTAGCTTCTTGGAAGTTTGCAAATAAGGCTAATATGGCCTAGAAAAATGCACGTCAAATATAGAATATGCATGATTTTCGAAACAAAAAAGTACTAGTTTGGAATGTTTCACATAGATAACAACACCTCATATCCACATTTTTCAACAGTGTCTTCAATTCTTCAAACTAGGTTTGCGAAAAAACCTACTTGGTTGTTTTTGCCATTTTTAAGCAATTCTAGGAATTGCATGCCAAAGCAATTTCTATTTAGTTGTTTTTTCCATTTTAATTAAAATTTGAATAGATAAACATAAAGGCCTACATATGCACTCCCTTGGTGATTTTACACTTGCAAATAATAAAGTTACCTACTTGACGAGAACCCTTCTGAGTTCTTGTTTTTTTAAAGGTCACATTTAGTGGATAATTTTACTCCTGAATCAAATAATGGTGTTCCCAAAATCACCACATTTTCTTCTTGGGGTTAAATTACAACCTATTTGAAACTGTGGCCTTGACACACCCTATCGTTGTAGACCAAGACCTTAAAATCAACCACTGAATCGAAAAGTGGTACTCCTAGAATCACTCTTTTCTTTTTTAGGGTTAAAATTACAACATGTTTGAAACAACGAGCTTGACAATTTGGATACATTTGCAACAAATCCTTAAACACAACCCTCAAATAAAAGAAAAAAAAAGATAGAAAAATAATCCATAATTTAAAAATAATTAAAAATAAAAATAATTAAAAAAATCCATGACACTCTCTTTTTAAAGAATTTTTTAATAAAATAACTCTAAAACCAATTAAAAAAAACAAAGTTAAAATAAATAACAATAATAATAAACTACAATTTTTTAGAAAATCTTAAAAAATATTATTTTTATAAAAATGAAAAAAAAATCTAAAAATTAATTATTTAATTAATTATCTCTCTATATATAATGATTAATGTCCACCATAAAAAAAATATAATTATTTTTTTATTTAAAAATAAAAATAAAACAAAAATTAAAAAAAAACAAATATATACTTTTAAATAAATAAAAATAAAATAAAAACTAAAAAAACCTAAAACTAAAAATTAAAGAACAAAACCAAAAAGTTAAAAAAAGACAACAACATAGAGGGAGGGAGGTTCTTGGAATTATCCCCCTCCTTTACCACTAAATCCCCACTGAAATGCTACATGCCACCCCTCCCATAGTGCATGCTCGCTGCTTGAATCACTCATTCAAGCCGTGTGCACTCTCTATGGGAGCGAAAGAGGTTGGATAGGGCGAGCGACTTACGGAATTTGGGTGGGGGTTTGGAATTGCTTCCCCATTCACATGCATTACTTTTTACTTTTGTATTTTTATTTTTTGGTTTATATATATATATATATATAATCAATCTCTGTAATTTTTCTGGACTTCTCTGTCGTCTTCAGAAATTATTTTTTGGCTTCTTCAAAGGGTTGAGTATTTGGACATCTGAAATGAGGTGAGCCACTTTTTACTTTGATTCAATTTTAATTTTACCTAAAGGGATTTAAATATATATTTTTTATTTTTTTATTTTTTTCAAGTTTCAGAAGTAAAAGTTGATTTGAGAGATAAAGTCAATCCATAATGATAATTTCTACATCTTTTTTTATTTTCTTTTCAATATGAGCACTCCACCACCTATTCCAAAAACTCACCCTAACAAGGGGAGCCCCCCGAAAATCACCCTAGGGATCCTTTACAATTATATGGAATCAATAGAAAAAAAAAGAGAAGAGAGAGATCAAGATGCCAAAATCCAAATAGAGTTAGAAACATTAGAAAAAAGGAGTGAAGAACGAGACGTAAAACTCAAAATAGAGCTAGAGGCAATGATTGACAAAAAAATTAAAGATACAATTCA
>JASDQU011179344.1:0-11701 GCA_032191745.1 Picea mariana | reverse complement strand
ATAAAATTTAATTGTATTTTTTTTCTTTTTAAAATTTTGTTGTTATTATTATTATTTTATAATTTCATTTTTTAAAATTGTTTTTTTGGATTATTTTTAAAAAAGTTTATCATGAAAGGGAATGACATGTTTTTTATTCTTAAGTTTTTTTTGAATTATGAATTATTTTTGTTTGTTCTTTTCTTTGATTTGTAAGCTGCATTTAAGGTTTTGGTTGCAAAGGTATCAATTGTTAGGCTTACTATTTCAAATGAGTTGTAATTTTAATCTTAAAAAGAAAAGGGGTATTTTGGGAGCACTACTTTTCAATTTATTGGTTGAGTTTAAGGTCTTGGTCTACAACGATAAAGGGTGTCAAGGTCACACTTTCAAATAGATTGTAAATTTAACCCTGAGAAAAAAGGTGGTGATTCTAAGAGCACCACTTTTTTATCTGGGGGTTGATTTTTCTATATTTGACACACAAATATGGATTTTTAGGTATAGGGTTCTCGTTTTGAGGTCAAAGTTCTTGTCAAGTTGGTAGCTATGTTAAATGATGACTCATCATATGACACACCCTTTTATTATCTTGGACAACAACTCTTATGGTATGCTAAGATGTCAAATTCTACATGAATAATGAACTAGGAGACAAATTACAACTTTTGATATTTCTAGTGTTTACAAAAATTTAGAAAGGATGTAGAATTTGTATTAAGTTCTCAAAAATTTCAAGTTGACTATTAAAACACACTACAAAATTGCATGAGTGGGATTAGAAAAATGCACATCAATATTCTTACATGTGTCCTTTTGAAATTGGTACCTCGCGTTTGTAGATTTTTGTATTGCTGACAGAACCCATATATCAAAATTCCCAAATTTGCTCCATTTTGTTGCATATAATCTCTCAAGTTAGAAGCTTTTGTTTTCTTATTAAAATTGATGAAAATTTCCTTGCTTCACTAAAATGCACTCTTTGGGTATATTTCTTGGCCAAATTGAGTTATTCAAATTGGAAAATGTGTATTTTTTCATTTCTCACCTTCTTACATTTCCATTTTTTCAATTTGAGTCTTAAAAATTGTTATTGTGCAAAAATACTCAAATTCTACTATCTTTTTAACACAATGTGCAAAGTCTGTGAATCCTAACAAAAATGCATGCCAAATCTTTCACATGCATGATATAAGAAAAATATCCTTGTTGTTCTGTAATTTTCTGTGATAGGCATATAGACCATGTGTTATATAATTTTCTTCAATTCATCTCTAAATGCACATAGTTTGCTTTCAAAATTGTCCTCTTCCATGGTTTTTCATAATGAATGAAAACACACACAATAATTTCTTTAATGCCCATCGAAGTCAAATTGAAAATCCAAATCAAGTTCTAAAAGTTGATATGAATTGCAAATTCAATTATCTATAATCCCTTTTGACCTTGTGGTATGACTCTACCCCTACATTATTGTGTTTGAAATAAAATTTTCCTTATTTCCACAATTCAGGAAAATGCATGTCAGTAGCTTTAAATATGCAATCCTAGAGTATTTAGTAAGCATACCCGAGTCCTAAAATTTGAATTGGAAGTACTTGTAAGTATCCCACACCTATGAGTGAATTCAAATGCATGCAAAATATCTTGTTTAGCCATGTATTTTCACAACAAACCACAAAACTTTTAAATGCATTAATTTAAACAAACATTTCACATACATAATTTGTTATCACAAACAAATTACATCAAAAAACTTCAACAACGATCTCTACAACTTTATTGAGTCAATGAATGATGCTCTTGAAACTTAATACATTCACAGATCCTATGCACAAGTCTCTAGATCCCACAACAATAAACTCTACAAAAATCCAAATCAAATGGAGAGTCAAAGGCCCTTTGTTCATTTAAAAGCATCATATTTATTTTCGTGCTTATTGATTTCTTGACTTTCAACTAGCCTAACATTTTAAATTCAAATTACAATCTTTGATATTCTCATTGTTTACAAAATTTACCATGGATGTAGAACTTTTATTAATTTCTCAAAATTTTTAAGTCATCCGTTAAAACAAGCTAAACAATTGTGTAAATGGGCATAGGAAAATGCATGCCAAGTTTCGTCTGAATGCTCTTTTAAAAAATCAATACCCTATTTTTGTAATATTCAGCATTTTTGACAAAACTAATATATCTGAACTCCCAAATTCACCTCATTTTCTTGGCATATAATCTATTAAGTTGATAACTTTTGAATTTTCACTGAAATTGATGAAATTTGCATTGCTTCACCAAAATGCACGCCCATCGTTTATTTCTTGGAAAAAATGAGTAATTCGAATTGGAGAATGTATATTTTTTCATTTCACACCTTTATACATTTCCATGTGTTCAATTTGAGTTTTAAAAGTTGTATTTCTAAAAGATACTCACATTTTACCCACTTTTTACATCATATAAAAAAATGCATGCCAAAGTTTCCACATGCATGATATAAGGAAAATATCCTTGTTATTTTGTAATTTTGTATGCCATGCCCATATCCCATGTCTTACATTTACTCGATTCATCTCTAAATCACACAATTTTCCTTTAAAACTATCCTTTGATACATGCACATAATCAATACCTAAAATGCACATAAGCATTTCTTAATAAATCATTGTTGACATAGTAACCAACTTGATGAGAACTCTCTAAAGTTCTCATTTTTTTAGAGTTTGCATGTAATGATTGTTTTTACCTTAGTTTCAAAAAGTGGCGCTACTGGTACTGCCTTTTTTTTTTCCAAGTTTAAAATTACCATATTTTGCAACCATGGTATTAACAAGCATCATAATATTGCAAACAAAATCCTTGAAATCGACCCTCAAATTGAAAATCAATGCTAAAAACAACACCATTTTTTAGGTTAAAATTGCAATTTCTTTGAAATTGTGGACTTAACAATCAGTATCGTTACAACTAAAATATTAAAATATCAATTCTCAAATTGAAAAGTGGCACCCCACTTTTTTCAAGGCTAAAATTATAACATTTTTGAAATCATAGCCTTGAAAATTGGTATCATTGCCACCAAAATCTTAAATCAACTCAATAAAAATTAAAAAAAGAAGAAGAGAAAATTGAACGGGGAGTGGAAGGTGGGGTGGTGATTCCTCTTGCCCCCCTCCTGAACTTGTCTCACTGTCCCCTTCCCATCCCCCGTGGCTATACTAAACCCACAACTCCCTAAAAGTAGCAACCACTGCTCCTTTCAATGGCGGTTGGACGGGGGGAGCCCCCTCCCCTTGAGGATATACAAAACCCATCTCTCAACATGTGGAGGGAGGGCCATGGAGGGTGGGTTGGGCTTGAGAGGAGTATGTAGAGGCTAGGTCAAGCTCATAAGGGGGGCATGAGGGGGTAGGGTTTATTTCTTGGCCAAATTGAATGGTTAAAATTGGAGAATGTTTGTTTTTTCATTTCACATCTTTCTACATTTCTGTATGTTCAATTTAAGTTTTAAAAGTTGTAATTGTGAAAAAATACTCAAATTCTTCCCACTTTTTACACAATATACAAAAATAGTGCAGCCTAACAAAAATGCATGTCAAACCTTCCACATGTATGATGTAAGCAGAATCTTCTTGTTGTTATGTAATTTTTTTATGTTGAGCACATAACACTCGTGTCTTACATTTTTTTAAAGTATTTTCAATTCTTTTTTAATGTGTTTTTTTTTTTTTTCATTTTTCTTGAACTTAAAAAAAAATCTAAATACATTTTTTTTTTTAATTCATTTCTTCCCCTTCATCTTTAATTATGTTTTATTATTATCATTCATTTTTACTTGAAATGCGTTTTATTTTGTTTATAAAAAGATATAATTTTTTCTCTTTCAAAGTTTTTTCTTTTATTTTTATTTATTTTGCTTCTTTTCTTAGTGTTTTCTTTCTAATGATTTTGTTTGGAATAGTATCGGGCTTTTAGGTCACAATTTGAAAATGTTGTGATTTTAAGTCGAGAAAAAAAAAGGGTGCTTGGTAGCACATCTTTTTGATTCAAGGGTTGATTTTAAAACTTTGGTTACAATGATACCAATTTTCAAGGCGACAACTTAAAAAATGTTGTGGTTTTAGTCTTGAAAAAAAGAATGGGATTCCACTTTTCAATTTGGGGATTGATCTTTTAAGATTTTGGTTACAATACTGATTTTTAAGTCTACGGTATCAAATAAGTTGGAATTTAACCTCAAAAATAAAATGGTGCTACTGTTAGCGCTAGTTTTCAATTTGGGGGTCAATTTTAAGATTTTTGTTGACAATATTATGAGGTTGTTACTACCATGGTTGGGAAATGTGGTAATTTTAACCCCCCCAAAGAAAAAAAAAAGTTTTACTTGTAGTGCTATTTTTGATTTGAGGATTGATTTTGGTGTTTTTTACCCTAAAAAATGCGAGTTTTTAAAGTTAGAGTTCTCATTTTGAGATCAGAGTTCTTGTCAAGTTAGTAACTATGTTGACAAGAACTCTGATCTCAAAATGAGAACTATGCGAGTTTTTAAAGTTAGAGTTCTCATTTTGAGATCAGATTTCTTATCAAGTTAGTAACTATGTACATAACAGAGATGCTTTCAGCCAGGAGCGGCGATTTTAGGTTTGAGAGTCGATTTTAGGTTTTCGAATATGGGGGCTCTGCGGCTAGGTCTTGCTAGCCGCATCCCTGGTTTTTCTTCGTGGTGAAGCACAGGTGCGGGCTTACCCTTTTCAGAGCGGACGGGCGGGACCAGAGCGAACATGTGGGAGGTGGCTTGCAGTGTTTTTCGGTCGGCGTTGGTGGAGGCGCTGGGTGGCGGCGCTGCAGGCAACCGGGTGGTGGACGTGCGGACCGGTCTGTAGTTTGCGGCCGGTTCTTTGTTGTGCTTTCGCGTGGAGGCCAGCAGGGCGTTTCTTTCACGGTCTGGCTGAGGCTTCCGAGGGTTTTTGCTCGCTGGGATGTTGAGCGGTAGCAGGGGAGGATCGGTTGGCTGCAGTAGGGGCACCCGCGTGGAGCACCATTGAGGGCGTAAGGGGCCATCTGCTGCCGCCGAGACATTTTTCCTTCTGCTGCTATCTTATTTTTGATGGAGTTTTTCTGCCTTGTATTTTGTTCACTATTTTTACAGCCTGCATGTTGTGCTGGGTTGTTTTTGTTTATAGTTTTGCTTCCGAGCATGGGTGTTGTAGTAGTACTGTGATGGACACAGCTTGTTGCTGATTTTGTAAACGAATTTATACTCTATATAAATTTGAGATAATTTTTTTTGGAAAAAAGAAGTTAGTAACTATGTTTGTTTTTCACATTCAAATTACAACCCTTAATATTCTCAGTTTTTACAAAAATCTACCAAGAATGTATAATTTACATTAATTTCTCAAAAACTCGAAATCCACTATTAAAACAAGCTACAAAACTTTGTGAGTAAGTTTAGAAAAATGCATGACAAGTTTTGTACAAGTTTCATTTTCAAAAGTAATATATGATGTTTTTATATTTCTATATCTTGAAAAAATATCATATATCACAATTCCTAAATTCACTTTATTTTGTTGGTATATAATCTATCAAGTCAACAACTATGGTATTTATCATTGAAATGGAAGAAATTACATTACTTCACTAAAATGCATGCTGATGGTTTATTTCTTGGTCAAATTAAACTATTCAAAATAGAAAATGTGTATTTTTTATTTCACAACTTTGTACATTTCTATGCATTCAAATTAAGTTCTAAGAGTTGTATTTATGAAAAATACTCAAATTCTGCTCACATTTTACATAATGTACAAAGTTCATGAAGCCGAACAAAAATGCATGTCGAGTGTTCTGCATGTATCATATAAGAAAAATCTCCCGTCTTACATTTTATTATAAGTTTTTTCAATTTAATTTTAATGTGTTTTTTTTGAACTTAAAAAAAATCTAAATACATATATTTAAAAAAAAAATTATTTCTTCTCCCCTTATTCTTTAATTATATTTTTTTTTTTAACTTGAAATGTGTTTTTATTTTATTGTATTTACAAAACACAATTTTTTTTTTTTTTTTTCATGTTTTTTTTAATGATTTTGTTTGGAACAATATTTGGCTTTTAGGCCATAGTTTGAAAATTATCGTGATTTTAAACCAATAAAAGAAGAGGGAATTATTGGTAGCATATCTTTTTTATTCGGGGGTTGATTTTAATATTTTGATCACGGTTTCAAAGAAGTTGTAATTTTGACCTAGAAAAAAAATGATGTTGCTATTAGTGTTGATTTTTTATTTGCAGGTCAATTTTGAGATTTTTGATGGCAATATTACAAGGTTGTTAATGCCATGGTTACAAAAAGTGGTAATTTTAACCCCCTAAAAAAGGGTGCTAAAATTAACACTTCTTTTTGATTGAGGGGTTGATTTTTGTGTGTTTTGACCCAATTTGTGGGTTTTTAGTATTAGAGTTCTCATTACGAGGTCACAATTTTCGTCAAATTGTTATCTATGTTTATTTTTTTACATTCAAATTACAACCCTTAATATTCCTAGTGTTTACGAAAATCTACCAAAGATGTATAATTTGCATTAATTTTTCAAAAACTCCAAATCCACTTTTAAAACAGGATACAAAACTACGTGAGTGGGTTTCGAAAAATGCATGTTAAGTTTTATACATCCTTTTAAAAACATGATATATGGTTTTTCTATATTTCTATGTCTTGACAAAAAACTCCTATTTCAAGATTCCTAATTTCACTTTATTTTGTTGGCATATAATCTATCAAGTTGAGAACTTTTGCATTTATTACTAAAATTGACGAAAAAATGACTTAGTTCACTAAAATGCATGTTCATAGTTTATTTATTAGATAAATTGAATGATTCAAATCAGAGAATGTTTATTTTTTCATTTCACACATTTATACAATTTTATGTATTAAATTTAAGTTTTAAAAGTTGTGCTTGTGAAAAAATACTCAAATTCCGCCCTCTTTTTACACAGTGTACAAAGTTTGTGAAGGCTAACAAAAATACATGCCAAATATTCCAAATGTATGAAATAAGGAAAATCTCCTTATTGTGAAGTAATTTTCTACGTTAGGCACAAAACACCCATTTCTTACAGTTTTTTTTAAAGTTTTTTCAAAAATTGATTTTTTTTAACATGTTTTTTTTAATCTTAAAAACATCTTTTTTTTTTAATTTTTTTTCCCTTCTTCTTTAATTGCAATTTTTTTTTTTATTATTTATTTTTACTTAAAGCGTGTTTTATTGTATGTATAAAAATACATAATTTTTCTCATTTCATAGTTTTTTTTTTTATTTTTATTTTTTTATGATTTTGTTTGGAATGGAACCAGGCTTTTAGGTCATAGTTTGAAATTTTTTGTGATTTTGAGTCGAGAAACAAAAGACACTACTATTGGTACGCTTTTTTGATTTGGGGGTTGACTTAAAGTTTTTGGTTGCAAGGATACAAAAATGTTGTAATTTTATCCTTAAAAAAAAGAGTGAGGTGACACTTTTGGATTTGGGGATTGATCTTTTAAGATTTTGGTTACAATGGTATTGATTGTTAAGTCCATGGTTTCAAATAAGATGTAATTTTAACCTTGAAAATAAATGGTGTTGCTATTAGTGTTGTTTTTTTATTCGGGGATCAATTTGAAGTTTTTTGTTGGAAATATTATGAGGTTGTTACTTCCATGGTTGCGAAATGTGGTAATTTTAATCCCGAAAAAGGGGATGCTACTAGTACCACCACTTTTCAGTTCAAAGGTTGATTTTGGTGTTTTTGACCCAAAAATGTGGGTTTTTAGGGTTAGAGTTCTCATTTTGAGGTCATAGTTCTTGTCAAGTTGGTAACTATATTTGTTTTTCATATTCAAATTACAACCCTTAATATTCTCAGTGTTTACAAAAATCTACCAAGGATGTATAATTTGCATTAATTTCTCAAAATGTCCAAGTCCACTATAAAAACAAGCTACATAACTATGTGAGTGGGTCATGGTATTTTTTAAGGATTCAAATATTATACCTATGTATAGTATTCTATGCGACTATTTTGATTTGAAAAATCATACATATAGATTGTAGGTGAATATTCAATAAAAAACATATAATTTACTATTAAAAATTGTAAAATTTGGTGAGTGTTATCAATTTAATCATATCTAAGTAAATAATAGGTGACTTTTAAACCAAATTAATGATTGTTTTTGTCAGAAAATGACCAAAAAATAGCCAACTAGAAAAAATTCATCCCTAAAAAATACCCTGGAGAGGGTTTAGAAAAATGCATGCCAAGTTTTGTACAAGTGTCCTCTTTAGAAAGTGATATATGGCGTTTGTATATTTCTTTGTCTTGACAAAAACTTATATATCAGAACACCCAAATTCACTTTATTTTGTTGGTATATAATTGTCAAGCCAACAACTTTTGTATTTATCATTGAAATTGATGAAAATTGCCTTACTTCACTAAAATGCTTGCCCATGGTTTATTTCTTGACCAAATTAAATGATTCAAATTAGAGAATGTGTATTTTTTCATTTTACACCTTTCTACATTTTTACGCGTTCAATTTAAGTTTAAAAAGTTGTATTTGTGAAAAAGTAATCAAATTCTAACCACATTTTACACAATGTACACAGTTCGTGAAGCCTAACTAAAATGCACATCGAATCTTTCACATGTATACTATAAGTACAATATCCTTTTTGTTAAAGTAATTTTCTATGTTTTGCACTATTGTGCCCACAACAATTCCCCCTTCATTTTGAACAAAATTAAGGCCCCCCCTTCTTAAATTTTGAAAATTATTACTATTGTTACTTTATTTTTAAGTCTCGACATGAGGTCTTATGGTTGTACAATTTACAATTTTGTTATGATTGTAACGAACCCCTTCGTCAGGACAACAAGTAGTGCATAACAAGTACAATGTTTTTTTGAACGCAAGGCAAGTAATGTCGAATACACTCAATCATTGCAACTCGACGACGAACAAAAAACGCGTATGTCACACAACATACAACATAACGACCTAGTATACTAGCACATCATGCAACTTAAGCAACAAACACACATTCAATCAAGAAAAGAATAAAAACGACTAAGATTACTGACAACATCAAGATCAACCAACGCAACCAACATCAACAGCACAAGTGACTAGAACCTTTACGACGAGCAAGAAACCAATCACATTAAAACATTACAGAACCAAGTATAAACATCAATTACAATGAACAACAAAACCCTCATCAGAAGCACATGACCCAAGCCAGGTATCATATGCGCTTATCGATCAATGCGCACAATGATCCTATTCAAGGAATCATGTCACCACATTGCGACAAGCGTACTAGGAACCCAAGCATAACGCAAATAACTCTAAAGCTTCATCCAAACATAAATTCCAGCATTGCGCGAAACCAACTAGCACTGTCATACATTAAACAAAAACTATAATGAAAGCACTCTATTCAATCAAGCCAAACAAGGCACAAGGAAATCTACACACAAAACATAGTTAAATTGTAACTATCTAGAAGTATCTTATTAGCATTTTACCATCCTAGGACTATTCAAGCTCAAGCATCCAACCTCAGCTACTATGAAAACTTATGATAGTACTTCCCCACCTTCTTTTAAAATAAGAAAACCCTTTAAACATCATAAGGCACTGAAGTACCTCACAATCTATTAATTACTATTTTCCCTTAATAAATTATAAATGCCATATAGCCAGGTTTCTCCACTTTTCCAAAATACTACCTTTTAAACATCATGAAGAATAAAACAACTTATAATTAATAATTACAATTTATCCGATAAGGGATTCCATGGACAACATTAATGAATTCAACATGTCCTCATTTAGTTCCCTACTGTAAAGGAAATTAAAACTAGTATAAGCGATAAACACAATGATCACCATTAAACCATTAATCTAATGTAAAGGTAGTTTGTTAAACTATTTGAAGGAATAATTTCCATAACCATAATGGAATCATTTTAACTGTTGTAAAAAGAGAAACGATTAAGTTGATGCAAAACTATTGAACTATTAAAACTATTTTTTTTTTTGTAAATAAAAGTAGTATTATATTAAGAGCTTCCAAAAAAACCAGGTCAACAATGCCAAGTCATACCGGCCGCAGTTACCGGACTGCCCCGACATGGAGGAAACCAGTCCGGCCGGCCCGTTGGAGTTGGGCTTTTAAGCCATAAACAAAACATATAGGACATAACTGTCTGAAGACTAAGTACATAAATACTAGACATCTGGAGACTAAGACACCTGGAGACTAAGTACATAATTACTAGACACCTGGAGTATAGGTCGGCCATGTGGCTGGAGGATTCACTAGTTCATACGCAGCTTGCCCAGTCTCGTCATGCTCCTGAGTGCCAGCAGCTGCAGTGACACTATCCTCCCGCCTCGCCTCCTCCTTGCTACCTGAAGATCCTCTCGCATCGGCTCCGTCCCCCTCAACTCCGGGGTCTTCAGCTTCGGCCTCTACGTCTGAATTCGGGAACAAAGCATCGCGCAGGGAAGCCAGTATCTGGAGACAGTCGGCCACCTTAATCTCCGTGACCTCCACCCGAAAGTGCAAGTCGGCAACCTCCTGCCGCAGCTCGAATACCAGGGTGTACAGAGTGGCCAGGCTGTCCCGGAGGTGTTCTTTKTCAAAGGGAGCCGGGCTGCCTGTCGCAGGTGGACTGAAATGGCTCGGAGGGATTTGGCAATGGCCCAAGTCGCTGGCAGAAGGTTGGGAGGGGCCGGGGTCGGGGTGAAGCCGCTGCAGAGTGGCGGAAGGATTAGGGATGATGGCCATGGAGCCGAAATGCGGGGGCTGCAGGTTTACCGGAGAAGAAGAAAATTGAGAGCTTGGCTGAGAGTCGTCTGAAGAGGTGTCTGGAGAGGAGGGCGAAGGACGCCGGGGCCTCCACGGCGCTCCTCACCGAGGTTTGCCTCGCTGCCTCGGCATGACACAAGCGGAGAGAATTGCAGAGGGAATTGCAAAGAGAATTGCAGAGAATTGCAGAGGGAGCAAGGAATGACAGGGGGGGAGAGGCTCTTGCGCACACCAGGGGTGACTGCTGTGCCTCTGCGGAATGAGCCCGAGCATCATGAGGAACGCCATTATAACCCAACCCACTTGCAAGTGCATCGAAAGGACGTCGATGTAAATGTGATTCATGGCCGAAGTGGAGCGATTAAATACAGGGCAGGGTGACGGACCTTGGCACATGCCTGGCATGCGTGGCCATGCTACGGCTCCCTGTACCTTCAACCGCCAAATGTCCCGATGAGCTGAGTGACACCCCATCCGGGGAGTTATCTTGTACAATTTAATCTTCATCATTTAACCATAATTTATTCAGCAGAAATTAAATTTATTAACAGTATGAAAATAAATCAGGTAACCATCACATAACACAGCATATTCAGCACCTTAATGATAGCCTCCTAACACAGTGTAATCATGAAAATACATACCTCTGTCTGATGCTATTTCTCCAATCTCTATCTGTCCTCGTTGTGGCTCTGCCCAAACTCTACTCAAAACCGAATCCTTCCTCCCTGCCAGCTAGGAACAGAGCCTATTCGGCTCCCTAGTTCCAGAATTCCGTGAGGATTCCTGGCCCCCGAGCCCAAAACTCCCAGCAACCTGGTGCACCCCTGTAATAGCCCACCCAAACTCCAA
>JASDQU011179343.1:4437-26128 GCA_032191745.1 Picea mariana | reverse complement strand
TATGAAATTGAGAAAACATATCCAAGTATCTATGGTTAAAAATTTATCTTGTGGGTCGTTGTATTTTGGGAGTTACACTCTGTGGAAAATAGGGTTTGTGGTCAGTCCTGAAACTAGTCAAAATCAGGTGTTTCAGGTAAAAACATCATAACTTCTTCATATCAGATTCAAATTCAGTGAGACCAATTTTTTTGGTTAGGGTATAGTCTGTAGTATTCGTTTTAATAGTTTCAGATAATTTCATCAAACAGTTTTTGTGGGGCACGCTCTACAAGGTCGCTCTCTAGAATAAGCCAGAATTCAGCAAGGTATGCCATTTTTGCTATAACTCCTTTTCTGGGAGGTTCCAAGTAGTGAAACTTGGAGGAATTGCATAAAACACACTGATTAACATTGTATATCAGTTTCAGATATTTATACATTATAGGTTCAAAGTTATGATTACTTCAAATTAGGGTTGTTGAGTAATCCAAAACTAGGCATGTGAGACTAAAGAAAAGTTTGATAAAAATGCTAGTCTCTTATTTTTAAAGTTATGGAAGGTTTGCAGGAATGTGATCATATACAACAGGTCTATTACAGAGCTACAAATCAGATTTGAATGATGAAATTGATGAGAGATTTTGGTTGAGGTACATGTTGAGTACATGGTTGAGACAAGTAGTTGATGAGTTGGTGCACATACATGAGGTGTATAGTTGATGATGTTGGTACATATTGATGAGTAGTTGACACATGATTGGCACATACTTGGCACATGGTTGGATTCACTTTTTTTTTGGTACAGTTTGATTACACGTTGAGGTACAAGTTGATGCATGGTTCAGATTTATTGGTACAGGTTTACAGTGGTATATCTCACAGTGATAGCGTGATAGTGGTTCCATCATTCTACTTCTACTTTAGGGTGGCAGGACGAGGCAAAGACAGGTGGTTGTAGCCACCTTCTAGTTGTAGCCGGAGAACATTAGGGGTTGTAGCCTCCTTCTGGTTGTAGCCAGAGACTTGGGGAGTTGGAGCTTCCCTCAAGTTGTAGCCTGAGAAACTAGTGGGTTGGAGCCTCCTTCTAGTTGCAACTATAAAACAAAGGAAGTTGGTGCTTCCAATGAATGTAATTCTTCAATACATATAAGAAAAATTATTCCATGGTTTTCTCCTGATTTGGGTTTCCACGTAAAACACTGGTGTATTGTGTATGTGTGCGATTACTTATTTATTATTGCTCATTATTGAATAATAATTCTACATTGATATAACATTTGAAGAAAAAGGATTATAATTACGTTATTACTGATTCACCCCCCCCTCTCAGTAATCCAATACAAGAAGTATCTTAGCCATGTGACTAATGCTCAGTGTGTTAGTGCATAAACTTGTCAAGGTCTTGTGAGTCTATGGTTTCTACCTAGGTCTGTAATTTTTGCCTGTTTCTCTCCTTTTGCAGACCCGATCATAAGTTTTCCTCTCGGATCGTAGCTTTCATCTGTTTGTCTTCACCTGTTTGATATACCTGTTTTCTTTAGCATCTTGCCTGAGAAGTATTGGCCCTTAGACTTCATGTTTTCCCTAAGGTCGATCACTTCTCTCTTTGCCTATGTCACCGATCCTTTTATTTTCCTGGGCCCTCAACCAGTCATCCAAGTAATTGTTCATAGGCCATAGTTGTGAATACCAAGCGCAATATTTGAGGCGGTCTAATATAAGTGTAAATCAGGTGAGGAAGTAAGGTCAGTTTTCAATGGAGAAAATTCACCAGGAAGATTAGATCGACGACGATCAAGTGATCGGGATCTTGCAGTTGCACGAAATATAGCGTCAGAGGTTTGAAATCACGAGGTCCATCCTAGCTGTTGGTGCTTCAAAGGACACGTGGTGCACAATTAGTGCTTCATGGTTTTGTGAGATAGAGTGATCAAGGAGCAAATTCATCAGAACTCGTGAAATGCGAAATCGTGAAAAGATCACAGCCATTGATCAAAGGAAAGAGTTGGACCGTTGGATCAACTTTTCATGATTTCACGAGTCAGGAAAGTAAGAGGGAAGCGTATTGAAGACTCACGAAGCATGATGTCCCAAAATGCCGATGTTGTTTGGGCCATCCGATTAAAGGAGACGTGTGTCACTCAATCCGAGCTTCGTGCTTTCACAACTCAGAGGTTTGAGTATAGAACACAACATGAGTTCACAAAATTGCGATGCGCCTGGGATAAGCATGAGGTCATGGCCCGAGGTCATGCAAGGCAAGGAAAAGAGTTGCACCAAGGAACAAAGAGCCCAAGTCAGTCACCGAGAAACATCTGCATGGCCTTGAGGTGCCAGAATTGACTCGAAGGAGTCGTGATCTCACCTGGAACATTCATGGGTGTCAATTCTCTCCCTGATCCCTATGAAAGTAGTTAATGAAATTTGAGAAGGTGGTTGAAACCTCGTTTCACCACATCAATGGAAAGCATGGAAAATATGCCTGTGGAGGATAGAGTATCAGCCGAAAGTTCCCTATCATGGATTTTATTGTGAAGCCCATACTCATCTGATCTTGCGTCTGACAGAAGAATGCAAGTGCAGCCTGATAGAAGAATATGCAGATGCGAAGCTTTGATTGTGATTGTCAGGTCACACTCCTGGCAGTGAAAGTTCTCTGAGTATAAATACTCAGTTTTGATATTTTGTTAAGGTCGATGGTAGAGAAAAGATCTGATATTGTAAAGTTTTAATGAAACTTCTAGTTTTCTGGTCATGTATCTGTATTTGAGACTTCTTGTTTAATGAAAGTCATCTTTCTTACTCCAACTTATTTGCCTCTGTTACTGAGAGGATTCATGATGAATGATTCACATGGATTGTTGTGCCTATGTTATGATGAATGTTTGATTATAATGTTGTTATAATTTCTTTCAATTCCTCCAAGATTTGAATTTCAAGAAGATCTTGTGTATAAGTCTTTCCTCTTTGGGCTATTGGAAGACCTGATGTCTGCAACAAAACCCTACATCCTTCTCACCAAATTCTTCCTCATATTCACCCTTACTACAACCCACTGACTGAAGTTTAAATAATACCTTACCTGCTTGTGCATACCAGTCCAGTTCTCTAAGTTAAGAAATCCTTGTCACTCCTCTCTCCCCTGAAGTTTTACCTTGGTCTAGACCCCATACCTCAGAAGATTTTCCCACTCTAGGTTTTATTACCCCTCCTCCTGCTAAAGTTATTGATTTTGCAGAAAGGGAATCCTCTTTTCCTTCAAGCCTTGTGACCTTTTCTCCAAATCCTCTGTTTTTCCCTTTCCTCCCAAAAGCTTAGTTCTAGTCTCCCCTGTTCGAACCCCTTCCCCTCCTAGTTCTCCTCCACCTATCATCCCTATGGTAGGTGCCATCCCTCCTAGGAACATAATGGATGCCATAGTGGCTGCAAGATATGCCCCCCTAGTCTTGCCTCAACCAATGCATGCTCACCCTGCTGGAGATTACCTAAAGTATATGCCCTCACGGGAGAAGAAGACATAATTGCTAAAGAACACCTTGCTACCTTCTACAGTTATGCAAAAAAAATGAATATTGAAAATGAAGATGTCTCAATGAGAGTCTTTGTCTAGAGCCTTGATGGTGAGGTTGGGATATGGTTTAGGGGATTGACCCCTGGATCCATTTCTAGGATTGAAGCTTTGGATGATGTTTTCTTGAGACAATGGGGGGATAAAAAAGACTTTATGTACAATATTACAGAGTTTGGGGCTCTGAAGAAAGAGGAGAGAGAATTTGTCTCTGACTTATCCAAAAGATTCAACAAGATGTACAATAATATCCCTGCTGAGATAAAGCCTACAAAAGCCTCTGCCAAGATTTCCTATGCTAGTGCTTTTGACCCTGATTTCTGCCTCCTATTGAGAGAAAGAAGAGCTACTTCCTTAGCTCATATGCAAGATGCAACCATAGAAGTAGAATCCAATGCATTGGCAGTTGACAAACTTAGGAATAAAGATGACAAAGGAAGAGGGAGGGTTGAGGCCTCAACCTATGGTTCATCTGCATCTCACCCTCAAGTAGATGAATTAACCAAGATGGTGAAGTCCCTGTCTACAGAGATGGATAAGATGAAATTCGAAGGGAAGCATGGTTATAAGAATGTCCAAAATGATGATAATAGAACTAGCTTCAGAAGACCAAACAATGCCCCTCAAATACTCCCGAGAGATCCCAGAAACAGAGAGAGGGATGATCAGAAAATACAAACACCTCTCCAAAATAACCTAGTTGTTGATGAAGAGGGGGACGAAGAAGAGATTAACCCTAAAATCCATTGTCTTGGAGACACTTCCTCATTTCCCCATTTGACTCAATATGCATATGAGGAATCCATTATGAACAACTAAATATATGAGATAAGTAAGGGTGAGAAGGATAATAGTAGTCCCAAAAAATACAATCTCATGTCTAAGAAGAAATAAGGGAAGTCTGACATCCCTGATCAACCTTCCAGAGCAGAGAAGACTGCTAAAGATGCAGCAAACAACAAAAAAGAAAAGAAATCTCAGAACCCCTCACCGATACCCAAAGACCCTGTCCCAGAAGTGAGATAAGTTATGAAGCCCCTTTCCTCCTTCATCTTTGAGAATGAAATTCAAAAGATCAGAATCCCTATGCCCCTCTCAGAGATAGTCAGGCATGAAGATTTCAAAAAAGACCTCTCTAAGCTGTTGCAGTCTGAGCCATTTTTCCATTCCACAGACTCAGTAAATATTCAAGATGAAAATCCTACAGTCATCTTAGGTCCTATGGTAGAAGATAGAGATGATTCATGCCCTCCCTTCTATACATCATTGAACATACATGATAAGGTGTTACATAATTGTTTGATGGATTCAGGGGCATCTCATAATATTATGCCCAAAACTGTCATGGAAGAACTCGGGTTGGAAATCACCAAGGCTTATCATGATTTGTATTCTTTTGATTCAAGGAGAGTGCAATGTCTTGGGGTCATCAAATATCTGGTTGTGAACTTGTTTTAGATGCCCATGAAAAGTGTGGTCACGGATATCATGGTGGCTGATGTCCCCCCCAATTTTTTCATGCTCTTGTCAAGATCTTGGATAAAACAACTTGGGGGAACCTTGCATATGGACCTCACATATGCTACCATTCCAGTGTTCGGAGAGGACAATAGGAAACTGTACAAAGAAGCTTAGTTGTCCTACATCATTAGTGATGAAGAAAACCCCACCAATCATCCTATCTTTGCACTCGACATTGATTTGGGATCTAGTTTGTTACAACTCACTGATACTCCTAAAGCTCCTCTTGAAATTAGAAAGAAACCCATTTCCTTTCGTGAAATACCTCCTCCAACTAATTCTGTGTGGAAGATGTTCTTCGATAGAGCCTCTTCTAGGGAAGGTGTTGGTGCCAAAGTGGTTTTTGTGTCACCTTGTCAAGAAGCCATACCTATGTCCTACAAACCAGAATTTGAAGCTACCCACAATATGGCAGAGTATGAAGCTCTTGTTGTAGGTTTAAGGGCTGCGAAAGATATGGGGATTGAAGATCTCATAGTATTAGGGGATGCTGAGTTGATTGTCTAGAAGATCATAAATATTTATCAGACCAAACTCCCTTGGCTCAGAAGTTACAGAAATGAAGTGTGGAATCTGGTTGACAGCTTTTTCCTGGATTTCAATATTTCATTTCTATGAAGAGAGGAAAATACTATGGTTGATTCTTTGGCTGTCTCAACAAGCCAATTCAGGATCTCACTGCGATCGAATCTTAGGTATGATGTTGAGATTATATATAGGCCTTCTGTGCATAACAATATGAAGCACTGGAAGGTGTTCAAGGATGATCTTAAAATCAAAAGATTTCTTGAGTCAGTTGATGAGTTCTCGAAATTACACGCTGATCAGGATCATGATTCCAAGGGGAACCCTCCCCCAGAAGCATTTTTGAATAAAATTGCTAATCACCATATTGTTCAACTACCTAGCAATCACATCTTAAAGGGACTAGTTCCTTTAGAAAGATTGTTCTATGGGAACGATGTGGCAATAAAGTTTAAAGGTCCAAATGAGGATGCTCATGTAGCTGAGTGTAATATTGGCACAAAGAAGAATCCAAAGTTCGTCAAGTTCTCAAGCAACTTGTCAAGGGAGCAGAGGGATGAGTATACTGAGCTATTAAAATAATTTGCTGATGTGTTTTCCTAGACCTATGAAGATCTCAGAACATACGACACAACCGTCATTGAGCATAAGATCCCATTGAAAGAGGAGGCCAAACCATTCAGGCATAAATTAAGACAAATAAATCCTTTGTTGTTGCCTATTATGGAAAAGGAGGTAAAGAAGATGCTAGACGCCCAAATCATTGTCCCTTTGAGATATTCTGAATGGGTATACAACTTGGTCCCAGTGAGAAATAAGAGTGGAGAGATCAGACTTTGTTTCGATTTCAGAAATCTGAGCAGAAGTTCAAAGAAGGACAATTACCCGCTACCAAAGATGGAACACATATTGCAGAGGGTGACTGGTGCATCTAGAATTTCCATGATCTATGGATTTTCTGGCTACAATCAAATCTTTGTCTTACTTGAAGACCGAGAAAAGACAAATTTCACCACTCCTTGGGGCACATTCATGTATGCCAAAATTCCCTTTGGATTGATGAACGTAGGAGCAACCTTCCAACGAGCCATGGACATCGCCTTCATTGGAGAAAGGGATAAATTTGTGGTCATCTATATGGATGACATAACAGTCTTTTCCAAATATGATAAAGAACATTGTTGTCATCTGAGGAAAGTCTTCTTGAAATTCAAAAGGTTTGGTCTCTCCTTAAACCCCAAGAAATCATTTTTCACCATGAAGGAAGGGAAATTACCAGGACACATAGTATCAGCTGAGGGAGTCAAGATTGATCCCAGCAAGTTGGAAGCTATTCAAGACTTTTCATTTCCCAGATCCAAGAAGGAAGTTTAGTCCTTCCTGGGAAAACATAATTTTCTAAGACGGTTTGTTCCCAATTTTACTGAATTGGTGAAGCATATCACAACCATGCTCAGGAAGGGGAATGAAGTAAAATGGATGACCAAGCCCAAAGAATCCTTCAACCAAATTAAAGGGGCATTGACTGAAGAACCTATGCTAGTCAGTACTGATTATTCCAAGGATTTATTGATCTTTTCCTTTGCCTCATTTGATACAGTGGTAGTTGTTTTACTACAGAAAAATGTTGAAGGGCTGGAGCAGCCTATTTCATTTTTCATCAAAGCACTAAGAGACACAGAGGTCAGATATGATACCATGGAGAAGAAAGCCTGTGCCTTGGTGAAATCTCTCAAATCTTTCAGAGTCTATGTTCTGCATTCAAAAATCACTGTGTATGTTCCTTCATTTTCTGTGAAGGAAATTCTCATTCAGCCTGACAGAGACAGGAGAAGGAGCAAGTGGATTGCCAAAATCCTCGAATTTGATCTAGAAATAAAACCTACCAATCTAGTTAAATGCCAAGGTTTAGCCAAGTTGTTGGATGAATCTAATTGTAAATCTTTGGGGGTTAACTTCATCAACACTTTCTCAGAAAACCAACTGGTTGAAGCATTTGATAAAATTCCTCGAGACATCCCTCCATTAGAAGAATGCACCTAGTGCAAAGATATTATATATTTTCTGCAAGATCTAAGGTCCCCTTACGGTATGGGAAAGAGTAAGGCAAGAGATTTAAAACTCAAAGCAATCATATATTGCCTTATTGACCAGGTCTTGTATTGGAACGACCCTCTAGGAGTGCTTATGAGATGCTTAGAACCACAAGAGGCCCAAAGGATTATGTTTGATTTTCATGGCAGCCTATGTGAGGGACACCATTTCTAGAAAACCACAGCCTACAAAATTCTCATGGATGGGTAATACTCACCTTCTCTATTCACTGATGTCTGTGAAAAAATCAGGGCTTGTACCAAATGTCAAAAATTCACTGGGAAACAACATCTCAAATATCTTCCATTGAAGTATGTGATAGTTTCAGGGTCCTTTCCGGAGTGGGGCCTAGAATTTATTGGGGAAATACATCCTCCTTCAAGCATTCAACACAGGTGGATCTTAACTGCAACATATTATTTCACAAAATGAATAGAAGCTATCCCCACAAGGAGTGATTCTCATAAAGTGATAATTGGTTTTCTGGAGGACATTATAGTAAGGTTTGGTTGCCCGACCAGAATTATCACTGACAATGCTGCATCCTTTAAGGCTGAACCATTGATCAAGTTTTGTGAGAAGTTCGGGATTGCAGTGATACACTCTACGCCCTACTATCCTAAAGGAAATCGGTTAGCATAATCCTCTAACAAAATCATGGTAAATATCATCAAAAGACTGCTAGAGGATAACAAGAAAGCATGAGATTCAAAGCTCAAATTTACTCTGTGGGATGATAGAGTGACAACAAAGCGGTCCCTAGGAATCTCTTCTTTCCAATGTGTATATGGAATTGAAACAAATTTTCCTTCTCAGCTTGCCATGCTTGTGGCAAAGTTCTTCCAAGATTTCCAGGAAGATCCAGATGACATGATCATGAGGATTCATCAATTGATAGAAGTGCAACAGACTAGAGAGAAGATGACGGACATAGCACATGACCATCAGCGAAGGATCAAGTAGGCCTTTGACAAGAAGAACAGTAAGGAGGATTTCCAGCTAGGAGATCTGGTACTCAAATGGGGTGTGCCTAAGCAGTACAAGGGAAAGCATGGTAAATTCAAAGCGCTTTCGATCGGCCCCTTTGAAATCTCTAAGAGGTTCCCAAATAACACTTATAGGTTGCATAATTTGGACGGAGACAAATTTTTTGGTGGACCTATAAATGGGCACTTCCTGAAAATGTTTTTTGTTTAAAGCCACAATCGACATCCCACCAATGTAAATACCATCTTTGTTTTACATTTTTTTTTTTTAATAGGAGACTCCATAACCCAAAGCATGACATTGGAGCTACGCGTTCTTGGCAGCTCGCAGGGAGCATGCCATCCCCTGTGGAGACAAATGTTAGCACATAAACTTGTCAAGGTCTTGTGAGTCTGTGATTTCTAGCTAGGTCTATAATTTTTGCCTGTTTCTTTCCTTTTGCAGACCTGATAGTAAGTTTTCCTCTCGGCTCGTACCTTTCAGTTGTTTGTCTTCACCCATTTGATGTACCTGTTTTCTTTAGCATCTTTCCTAAGAAGTATCGACCCTTAGCCTTCATGTTTTCCCTAAGGTTGATCACTTCTCTCTTTGCCTCTGTCGCTGATCCTTTTGTTTTCCCAGGCCCTCAGTCAGTCATCCAAGTAATTGTTCATAGGTTGCAGTTGTGAGCACCAAGTGCAATATTTAAGGTGGTCTAATATAAGTGTAAACCAAGCGAGAAAGCAAGGTCATTTTTCAACAGTGAAAATCCACCAGGAAGATCATATCGATGACGATCAGGTGATCGGGATCTTGTCGTTACACAAAATATAGCATCAAAGGTATGAAATCGTGAGGTCCATCCTAGAAGTTGGTGCTACAAAGGACACGTGGCGTGCAATCAGTGCTTCTTGGTTTCGCGAGTTGGAGCGATCAAGGAGCAGAGTCATCAGAACTCGCAAAATGTGAAATCACGAAAAGATCGCAATCATTGATCAAAGAAGAGAGTTGGACCGTTGGATCATATTTTAATGATTTCAAGAGTCAGGAAAGTAAGAGGGAAGAGTCTTGAAGCATGATGTTCCAAAATGTCAATGTCGTTTGGGCCGTCAAATCAAAGGAGACACGTGTCACTCGATCCGAGCTTTGCGATTTCGCGACTCGGAGGTTTGAGTATAGAACATAGCATGAGTTCGTGAAATGAAAAATCGTGATGTGCATGGGATAAGCATAAGGTGATGGCATGAGGTCACATGGGTTAAGGAAAAGAGTTGCGACAAGGAGAAAAGCGCCCGAGTCAGTCACCGAGAAAGATATTCATGGGCTCGAGGTGCCTGAATTGACTTGA
The DNA here is from genome assembly GCA_032191745.1 of Picea mariana. Taxonomy (NCBI): domain Eukaryota; kingdom Viridiplantae; phylum Streptophyta; class Pinopsida; order Pinales; family Pinaceae; genus Picea; species Picea mariana. The sequence goes on along the minus strand of JASDQU011179343.1, from coordinate 16,124 downwards.
AGGAGTCATGAGCTCACCTGGAACATTCATGGGTGTCAGGTCTTGCCCTGATCCTGATGAAAGTAGTTAATGAAAATGGGGAAGGTGTTTGAAACCTCGTTTCACCACATAAATGGAAAGCATGGAAAATCTAGCCGTGGAGGGTAGACTGTCAGCTGAAAGTTCCCTGTCATGGATTTTCTTGTGAAGCCCATACTCATCTGATATTGCATCTAAAAGAAGAATGCAAGTGCACCCTGACAGAAGAATATGCAGACGTGAAGCTTTGATTGTGATTGTCAGGTCACACTCCCAGCGGTGACAGTTCTCTAAGTATAAATAATCAGTTTTGATATTTTTTTAGGGTCGATGGTAGAGAAAAGCTCCCGTATTGTGAAGTTTTAATGAAACTTCTGGTTTTCTGGTCATGTATTTGTATTTGAGACTTCTTGTTTAATGAAATTCATATTTCTTACTTCAACTTATTTTCCTCTATTACTGAGAGGATTCATGATGACTGGTTCACATCGATTGTTGCGACTGTGTTATGATGAATGTTTGATTATAATGTTGTTATAATTTCTTTCCATTCCTCTTAGATTTGAATTTCAATAAGATCTCGTGTTTAAGTCTTTTCTCTTTGGTCTATTGGAAGACATGATGTCCGCAGTAGACCCCTACATCCTTCTCATCAAATTATTCCTCCTATTCACCCTTACTACAACCTATTGAATGAAGTTAAACTAAGACCTCACATGCTCGTGCATACCAGTCCAATTCTCTAAGTTAAGATGATATTTTCTTGAGACTGCGCCCATTCAACCATTTTATAACCAAATAGTGACATAAAATTCTGATGGGTATAGGGCTTACCTTTGCCGCAATCCAGGGGTGAATTTTGGTGCTAACACAATGCACTAGAGAACAACTATTAACAAAAATCTCACCTGGAGAGTATGCCCATGGGTTTGAGAACGACTCCACAACAACCAGTCGGTAAGGTACTAGATATGTTAAATAGCTGAAAATAAAAATATTGCAAACAATAACAATGGAACAACACAATCGATGAAACCAGAAGACCAAAATAATACCTTTATTGGCAAGAAATAATGTTCACTTGCCTCTTTGAGGGGGAAACCTCCAATAGAGCAGTTCTCTATTACAATAATTTTCAAGGAAAAACTTCTCATAACTCCTACTCGTATTTATACTAATTATATCTTCTAAATATCATTCTAGAGGAAGATCGTTATAGAAGGAGAAGCTTCTATTAGGTCTTCTTACATTGACTTATTCCAATTTATTAAATAGGATTTATTAACTAATGTCGGCCTTTATTACATGGAGATATATTATTATATCTACGTGAGAGGTTACGGAGGTTAGGTCCCTAACATGCCCTCCCCCTTGAAAAAGAGCCTTGTCCTCAAGACTTGAGATGAGGAAATTGTTGCAGAATGGTAGTTGGATCCCAAGTGGAATCTTCTGGAGTTGCATCTTTCCACTACACTAATACTTACTTGATGGCACGATGACAAAGGTGACACTCGCATTGGTCCAAGACTGCTTGTGCTTGTAACCAATTGGAAATTTCTTCATCCAACTCAGGGAGAGTGGTTTGAGTTTGACACTTAGTACCAATCACCTTATTTAATCATGGGATATGAAAAATAGGATGGAGCTTAGAATGATTGGGAAATGATAACTAGTAATCCACCTACCCCACTTGCTTGAGAATTGTATAAGGACCATAAAATTTGGGAGCAAGTTTATGACAATGGCATTTTTTGAGTGAAGTCTTCTTATGGAGTTACAGATGAAGAAACACCTAGTCCCCTTCATTAAATTGTTGTTTGGAACAACCTTGATCTGCTTATTGCTTCATTTGATTTTGAGCCATGGCCAAATTTGTTTTGAGGGTGCTGAGAATGGCCTCACGATTGGTAAGATTATTGTGAACCTCTTGAACCTTCAATACACCTAGAATGTAGGAGAGAATCGAAGGATGCATTTGTCCATATATTTATTCAAAAGGAGTCATCCGATTAGTGGTATGGTAAAATGTGTTGTACCACCATTCAATAATGGGTAACCACTGAGTCCACCGAGTTTGTCGTTCAAATGCAAAAAACCTCAAATATGTCTCTAGACACTTGTTGACAACTTCAATTTGGCCATCAGTATGGGGATGATAGGAGTTGTTGAGATGAAATTGGGTTCCATGAAGACAGAACACTTGCCAAAAATTGCAGGTAAAAGTGGGAGATCAGTCAGAGACAATAGAATGAGGCATGCCATGATTCTTGAATATATTAGCCATGAAAATTTGATCCATCATGGATGTTTTGAATGGGTGTTGGAAAGACAAAAATGAGCATATTTGGAAAGACGATCAACTACCACCATGATGACTGATTTATTTCTTGATTTAGGTAAGCCAACAATGAAGTCCATAGAAATATCATCACAAATGGCCAACGAAATTGGGAGCAGTTGTAGTTTTCCCGAGGTCTTGATTATTTATCCTTTATTCCATTGACATGCATTACATTCAACCACAAAGGTGTGGACATCCTATTTCATACCATCCCATAAAAATGAACGTTTGACCCTTCATAGGTTTTGGTGAACTCAAAATTCCCAACTACAGAGGAAGCATGAAGCTATGAAAGCATCATAGATTTAAGTTGCGATTGTTTGTTGAGATATAAACAACCTTTGTAGTGAACCTCATTATTATGTCAAGAGTACTTGAAAGAAAGTAGATAATTTTCTTGCAATTTTTGGATAAGACCATAAATTTTAGGGTCTTGCAACCATTCCTAGTGAGTAGCTTGGAGCTAATATGGTACAATGAAGGAGAGAGAAAAAAGGGATCCTTCATCTTCATACTTTTGGGAAAGAGTGTCAACAACCACATTTTATTCTCCCTTCTTGTAAATTATCTCATAATTATTTCCAAAGAGCTTGGTGACCCATTTTTGTTTCTTTGGGGAGGAAATTCATTGTTCCAGAAAATGCTTGAGGCTTTGATGATCTGTTTTAATTTGGAAGCATTGGCCCAAGAGATAAGGTCGCCAAAGATCCATAACATGCATAATAACGAACATTTCCTTTTCATAGGTTGATTGTCCCAAATGGCACTCTGAATTGTTTTTGCTAGTGAAGGCCACTGGTCATCCTTCTTGCATGAGAACTGCACCAATTCCTTTCTAGGATGCATCACATTTCAGGACAAAATTATTTTTCAAGTCAGGAAGAGTCAGGACAGGAGTTGTGCATATAGCCTCTTTCAAAGCATGGAATTCTTGATCAACTACATGATTCCAATTGAAAGCATTATTTTTAAGGAGAGTAGTGAGAGGTGTTGCAATGTTTCCATAATTATTAACAAATTTGCGATAATATCCCATTAAAACTAGAAAACCACACAAGATCTTGAGAGTTTTGGGGCGAGACCAATCTTACATAGAACATATTTCTTAGGATCCACCCTTACAACATCCTTTCCAACAATATGACCCAAATACTCCACTTATGAGGCTCCAAAGGCACATTTAGATTTTTTTAGGAAACGTTTGTGCTGAGAAAGGAGATGGATAATTTCATCCACATAAGAAATATGGGTTGTCCATGTTTTACTATAGATGAGAATATCATCAAAGAAAACTAAGAAAAACAGACAAAGAAAAGGTATTAATACATGGTTCATGAGACTTTTTAAAGTAGATGGGGTATTACATAGGCCAAAGGGCATGGCCAAGAACTCATAGTGGCCCTCATGAGTTCTAAAGGTCATATTGGGAATGCCATCCTCTTTCATACATATCTGGTGGTACCCAAAACAAATATCAAGTTTAGTAAAGTATTAAGCACCACTCAATTCATCCAATAGATCATCAATGACAGGAATGGGAAACCTCTCTTTGATGGTGAGTTTGAGAGAATGAAAATAGAGACACATGCACCACATGCCTTCTTTATTGAGGACCATGATCACAAGAGAAGAATAGGGGTTGGTGCTATGGTGGATGACATCCGCGTCGAGCAATTCTTGAACAATTTTCTCAATTTCATTATTCTGGTAAAAGGGATGACAATATGGGTGGACATTGGGAGGAAAATTGCCTAGAACTAGAGGAATGGAATGATCATGAACACCGTGGGAAGGGGGAAGGCCATGGGGAATGGAAAAAATATTATGGTGTTTGGAGAGTATGCATTGGAGGTCAGGATGCACATATGGTGTCTCAACGGATTGAATGTCATTGAGTTGGTAAATAATTCCTGAATGACCTTTTTTGAGGATCTTTTCCATTAGATGGGAACTGATGATCTCAAGGGAGCCTGTTGTGATTCCTTGGAACTTATATTGCTAGCCGTCTTGTTGCAATTGCATGGTAAATTACTTAAAATACATGAGGATGGGGCTGAGAGTGCATAACTATTCTGCACCCAAAAAAATGCCATAGCCACCCATGTTGATAGCAAACATATGATATTTCAAGTTGTACTGACCAGTTTGGACACACAAATTTTCACAACGCCCCACACATTTCATGGAACCTCCATTGAAAATCATGATTTGAAATTTTTTGAATGCATGGATATAGTAATGGGTTTCTTTAGAAATGTGTCGACGAATGAAATTATGAGTGATACCACTGTCAATGAGAATGAAGACCTTACGATTGTTTGTGTAGCCAATTATCTTGAGGGTTTGGGGAGTAGAGAAGCCAATGAGTGCATTTAAGGAAATGATTGGTTCAAATTTTGGTGGATCAGATGGTAGAGTGATATGAGCTAGCTTTGGGAGATATTATGCATGATAAGCCTCAGACTCATCATCAAAAACATCCTCAAAGATGGCAATGAACAATTTATGTTCCTTACACTTGTGCCCCGAAAAATATTTTTCATTGCAATTATAGAAAAGACCCTTGAGTTGGCATTCAACCATTTTTGCTTGGGTTAATTTTTGGATCTTGAGAGGGGTGGGATGAGGGGTAGGAGTGGGAGGGAGAGGACATAGAAGGAAATAATGTTTGTGGTGTTGGAAAAAAACAACATGTTGGGATTCCTTGGCACATTGAGTAGCTTCCAATCAAGTATGGGGGCGATTCATGAGGACTTGGGTGTGGATTTCCGCCTTGAGGCCACTGATAAAGAATTATTTTAAAAAAGTGTCAGACATGCCCTCTGTTCTGAAAGATAATTTCTCAAATTCCGTGATAAAATATTCCACGACACCAGACTTTTTCAATTTGGTCAAATGACCTAGGGAGTGTGTATCAATGTCAAATAGGTCATAAAGTTTAGAGACAAACTATGTCCAGACTACATATCATTGGCATGATTTTTGATTCCATTGCCACCATTTCCAACATTCAGGATCCAAATAGAGGACATCATAACAAATTTTGGCTAAGTCATTAGTGATGCCATGCAAGAAGAAGTAGTGTTCCATTTGAGTGACCTAACCAGTGGGATCTGAGCCATCAAATTTGTTCACCTCCACTCATTGAAGACAAATATCACAATGAAAAGTGTTGGAGTGAAACTACTAGGAATTGGAGGAATTTGTACCTTCGATGTTAGAAGGTGGGTCAAATGATGAATGGAGTCCAGGAATGGGCAATTTTTCTAGGACCTTGGAAAAAAATGAGTCAAGATGAGATTCAAGGTGGTATGCAAGCTAGATGGAAAGGTGGGAATTGATGTCCTTCCTCAATTACTCTTTCATGTGGTCAATTTCGGATTCGGGTAGTGATGTGGTTTTCAAGATATTGGTTAAGAGTGGTGGCCATGGTGAGGGGAAAACATAGGAAGAGGTGTAAAATAGATGTGGTGGAAAAAGGTAGGGTGGTTCTATGGAAATACAAGGATAAAAATGAGGTATCATTGGGATCAATATGAAAATAGGAGTTTGATGGAATAGGTCCCTAGCAGAGGTGTCGGGAGGGGTCGAAACCACCAGAAAAAAGGCTGAAAAATGATAGGTATCACTGCAATCAAGAGGAAAAAAGGAGCCCAATGGGATAGGTCTCAAATAAGGGTGTAGGAAGGACCCAATTTTTTTTTTACCTTTGCAGAGCTATACTTTGATCTGAATAATATTGCAGTGTCAAAATACCCAAATTCTTAATAGGAAAAAAACAGTCTCAAAATGCCCAAATTCTTATCAGGAGAAATCTCGTTTGTTCCCTTTCTATGTTTCTTGTGTCCCAAGGGTTAGGGTTTGATAAGGTTTCTACACACAAGGGTTTTCCATGTGCTATATCTCTCTGATATATGTGTAGGGTCAAATAGTACTCGACCCAATATCTCATGGAACCAACTAAGGAGGGTAGACCGTACCCTTAGTCGTACTATGCAATTACCCAGTTGCATAGAGTATCTTCCCAATTGTTGTTCTCAGTGGCACTATAACATTCAGGTGGCCGATCAATTTATCTATGAAGGGATTCAAGATATCTAGGTTGATTTGTATACATGTGTTGTCTAATGTGCTACCACTCAAAGGGGTACCAACATGGGTTACAAGGGTGGCCAACAATGTGCGCTTAAGTACCACTTGTATTTCATGCATGCATGCTTCCCCGAAAACATATTTATGCGCTGAACGATAAATATCTGTAGCTTTAAGATGCTAGAATACGTCTCTTCCTTGAAAACAATAACCCACAATTTTCTACCAAGGAAAGTGCTTTGATACCACTTGTAAGGTACTAGATCTATTATAGTAGCTGAAAACAAAAATATTGCATAGAATAACAACAGAAAAACACAATAGATGAAACCATAACACCAAAATAATACCTTTATTGATAGGAAAAAATGTTCACTTTCGTCTTCGAGGGGGAAACCTCCAACATAGCATTGTTCTATTACAATAATGCTTAAGAAAAAACTTATCATAACTCCTACTCTTATTTATACTAATTCTATCTTCTAAAGATCATTCTAGAGGAATATCCTTCTAGAAGAAGAAGCTTCTATTAGGTATTCTTACATTGACTTATTACAATTTATTAAATAGGCCTTCTTAACTAATGTCACCCTTTATTGCATGGAAATATATTATTCTATCTACGTGAGAGGTTGAGGAGATTAGGTCCCTAACACAATATCTCACCTAGAGAGATTACTCATGGTCTGTCAACCCGACTACTTGAGAGTATAATTCTGGTTACAACCTCACAATTCCCTACAAGCTTCTCTGGGTAGATAAGGTAATAATCATATTTTCCATACAGTCTGACCCCCTTCTCCTCATGAGATCCCGCCACATCAATTATCTTCCAATAATCGATCATGAAAATCCCCCAAAATACACTAAGGCCAACAATATATAATATTTCATGCCTTCCACTTGACACTTGTCACCTTCAAAAGTAGCTTTAATACACTTGGTGACCCATACCTAAACCTCGAGAATTTAGGATAAAAACATATCCATAACATTATACTTTTTCAAAAAATATTATAAAATATTCCCCAAGACTTACAACTCACCCCCTTTTCACTTTTCCTATGGAGTTGGCCCCCCATATTGTTTTGTCTGAGTCTGACTGCAAGAAACAATGAAATATTATATTAATAACCATGATTATGTTTACATGGATAGGCACACTGACCTATCTGCATCTCGACTCACCAACCTCATAATCACAGAAGCTCTCCAGCCCCATTACATATACAACCATATATATACACATATATAACTCTGTTTTGCGCTCACTTCTAGTGATTCTTGTGCACTAACCCAAGTGCACGCAACACAGTGCAATATGCGCTCTTACCTAGGTGCACGCACCACATAAATTGTGCACACCCTATCCTTGAAAACACTTCTCCATGCACTTACTTAGATGCACGCAATACCAAAACTAGGTGCCAACGACTCACGAGCATATATATACATTACATGAACCATTAGTACCAATGACTCACCAGCCTATATGTACAATTACAAAGGGTTCGAATCAAGGACATTACACCAAGCTAGGGGTATGACTCCATAAGGAAAAATGATCACTCTCTCAACCCAATTTGATACTAAGTTCATATCTTGTTCACTCGTACAACTATCTCGAATCACCATCTCTCTTTCCCTCTTCAGTCTACATAACCCAAATAGGGGATTTCCTCAAGATATCACATCTCTTTAATAGGATCCAATATATACTGAATAGGAAAATATCAATGTTGGAATATACAAGGATTCTGAATGGAATTTTTCATAAAAAAAATTCCATAAATGTAGCTTAATAGTTTATCTCTCATATTAATCCCCATTACCATCACAATTAAACCGCTATTACAGACTTCATTCCATTTCCCTTGTAGTTCATACTTGGCTAGAATGATCATATAATGATTTTTAGAATAATCAGAATGGTCAAAATGGCCTTTTTTCCAATAATCTATCTAATTAATATGCATGGCTTCTTTTTTTACAAGTGTCACTCAAACAACCACTCTCCCACCACTTGGGAACTCGTCCCATCTCTTAGATACTTTGGGATATCACATGAAATTAATACTTAGGATTAGGAATATTTAATTATATTCTTGGCTAATCCCCCTTAAGCCCTCTCTCATTCGTCTCTCATGGAATCATAACCACCCATAATTTTAGTTCCCCTCGTCTTGGAGGTAACACTGTATTTTTATTAATAACTTTAATGTATAAAATTTACATTGCTTGGTTCTTGGCCATACTATTCAACTCACAACCTAAATATTATATTTACATTACATTACATTTTCTGGAATAAAAAATGTGGTGTCACATTTCCCTCTCCCTTATTTTATCACTATCCTAAGTGCACATCACCATACATGTGTACATTAATATAATTTTTACATCAAAATCTCAAAATAGTTGTGGGTATGCTTACCACATTGCATTTTCTAGCTCCCATATCACGTCCTTAGGGTTGTAGTAGCTCCAATAGACCTTAGCTTTCCCAATGGATTTGTTCCAAAGAACCTTGATTGTCCACTCTGGGATGCGCACTGGCTCTACCTGAAAGTCCCCTTCAAGTTCCACCTAAATCAATGTCCAATCAATGACATGGTTAGGATAATGAACATACTTTTTCAATAAATATACATGAAATACATTATGCACATGCATGGATGCATGCAATGCAAGCATATATGCAAATGTCCCTATCCTGTCTAGTATCTCAAATGGTCCACAATATCTAGTTGCCAACTTGGTGCAACTTCCCAACTTTAGTGAAATTTTCTTTAGCTTCACTTTTAGAAATACATGTTCTTCCAGTTGGAATTCTCTAGATACTCTTCCCTTGTATACATATATTTTATCGTTGGCCTAGGATACCTTCAAATATTATTTTATTTTGACCATCTACTCTTCCATCTCCTTGAACATCTAAAGCCCAAGCACTATACTGTCTACGGGGTTGTCCCAACTCACTAGAGTATTAAACTTTCTACCAAAATGATATTGAAATTTTCAAGGGTGCTCGATACCCAATTTTGTATGCAAATTCTACCAAATATAGGCACTCTTCCCATTTGGATGGCTTATACATAACACACATTAGTACTATATATTAAATAAAATTATTGACTCTCTCTTTCTGCCCATTTGTTTGTGGATGACATGTTTTATTGAGGTTCACATTTGTGCCAAATCCCTTCCACAACCCCTTCCAAAAGTTTGAGGTAAATTTGGAATCTCAATCTGACACAATTTCCTTAGGCACTCTTGCATGTAGCCTACCAATTTATTTCATGTAAATCTTTACAGTTGGATTCCTTATGTGTCATATTGATTGGAATAAAATGGGTATCCATTTTTAGATTATCTACCACTACCATGATGGAATCATGTTTCTTCACTATAATAACCTCCCATTTCCACTCTGGAATGGGAAATGGCAGTAGCAAACATACTTGTTTTCCATGTTCAACCATTTCTCTATGACATTCCATACATTTGGCTATGTAATCAACCACATCGTTCTTCATGTCTAGCAAAAACTATGGACTTCTTATTGCTGCAATTGTCTTATAATATCTTGGGTGTCCAACATATGGAACATTGTGCATTTCTTTTAGCACCACATTTCTCAACTCCTGAGAATTGGGAACATACACTTTGTTATTGTACAAGAGAATTCCATCCTCTTCTAGCTTGTAGTCTTTATTTTCTTCTCTAAATTATATTTTTGTATGCTTGCATTAACTTCGAGATAGTACTGATATGAAATTGCAGCTCTCATAACTTTTCTCTTTAAATATGATTTGTACATGCTAGTGGATATAGCATGCAACTCATGCACCCTCCTTCTAAGTGCATTGATCACTTTGTTCTCTTTACCTTTAATATGATTTATGTCAAATTCATATTCATTGAGAAATTCTTGTTGGCCCTTGGTCATGTATTAAGGAAGAAAGTAAAGATTAAGGAAGAAGAAAGACAAAGTACGAAGTGCACGGAAGGCACACAAACCGAGGAAGGGTCGAAGTGGTTAAAGAAGCATAAAAGAAGGAACAAAGTAAAGGAAATCAAGCCATTGAAAGAGAAGATCAAGGAAGACAAAGCAGCTAAGAAGATAGATCATGGACAAGTCAACAAGTAGAGGAAGACACTAATGTGTGCTTTGGAGCACCTCGTAGAAAAGAATAAGGAACATGTCGACGAAGTCCTTAAAATGTGGATCTAGGGATTTCACAATGTGGATCTAGAGTTTTGTCACCTAAGCTTCGGTCTAGGGTTTCCTAAGAATCATGGAATGCATAAATAGAGGTCTAAGAGAGTTGAGAGGAGAGAGGTGTGATAGTGGTGTTGAGATGTAAGAGTGTTATGTTTTAGGGTATTCTTGTATTTTGGGTCTTTAGCTGGGTGAGAAGGTCTACTCTGCAACTGGGTGTGTAGGGCTAGGGAATAAAGAGGAAGGGAGAGAAGGATTTGCAACTGAGTGTGCATATAGAACTGTATATTTTCATCTATTATATCAACAAATACATTTTTGTGGACGTAGCCCTAGGGAGAGGGTGAACCACATAAAATCTTGTTATTCTATGTGGTTGATGCTTTGTTATTTTCTATCTTTTATGTTAAGAACCAAATATGAATATAGCATACAAAAACCTCAGAATAAGTACTCAACGCCTTGAAAAAGAGAGAATTTCAGGTAATAATCCTCTTCGAGGGGGCAACCTCCTTATATCCCACATAAATTTCCAAATGCAAGATGATTCCAAATGAAAATGTCTCCTTGGTATATATAGGATACTAGGAGGTACAATTACAACTAATGAACTCAAGCCAACATAAATAAAATAACATTACTAATGTAATATGCCCCAATTAAGGGGTAATGAGCCACTATTTAGGGCTTAACATGCCCCTCCCCTTGAGACAAGTTTTGTCCGCAACGCTTGAGTAGCTCTAGATGCTTCTGTATAAAAGACTCATCTTCCCAAGTGGAATCTCCATCCGGTAGTTTCCTCCATTTAACGAGATACTCTGAAATGGATCTATTCCTCAGCTGGTGAATTCTTATGTCACCGATGGCTTCAGGCTCCAATATGAGTTTTTCTTCCTCGTCAAGTTCTGGCAATATAGTTTGAACTGGGATCTTGTCACCTATAGCCTTCTTTAAGCATGAAACATGGAAAATTGGGTGTACTCATGAAGATGCAGGCAACTCCAATTTGTATGT
>JASDQU011179342.1:1537-11553 GCA_032191745.1 Picea mariana | reverse complement strand
ATAGATGATATTTTAGATATGTGGTTCACGTGGCTCCATAAGAGATCAGGAAAATAGGCCCCATGATACTTGGAGGGTTTGGATGAGGAAAAATATTAGAGTTTTTGTTAGCTTTGATGCAAATTTAGATGAGATTTGGCAACTTGCACAAACTAGACATTTATTTTTAAGGGATCATAACACCCATCCACCTTGATTTCCATTTACCTTTAATTTGTAGCCACATTAGCATCGTCAAATTCTCGCTTGTTCACCTACCTAACAATGATGGTTGGGATCCTAATCCAAATCCACCATTTACTGATACTGTAGGATGGGGGACCTTTATATTGAGTAGGCTATCCCAAATGTTTATGTTCTTGTCTCTTTAGATGTTGATTCTTTAGTTCCACCTCACACTCTTGTTGATTGTGGATCCTTAGCAAAATAAACACCCCCCTCATACAAAGGAAAACAACCAATGAGCATGCAATTTTTCACCATGCCTCCTTAGGGTTCCTCTAACCCTGTTTTGTTCCCTATTTTTGGACATGCTTCATATATTCCAACCTCTACAATTGTTGTTGCTTGTCCTTMCACTCCAAATCAGGTCACTCTTGTTTCTCCTATGTTGCATTCCAATATAAGGATGGTCATCACTTTCAAGGATATGAAAACTAATGCCTCCCCCATTGAAACCCTCCTCTCTTCCATCTTCCACTTCTCATTTTGGTTTCGCCACATCTTGTATACCACATTGATTCATTGCACTCTATTTTATGGATGTACTCTTCGACCATTCTGACTATACACTGACTATTTTTGGACAATTGATAATATATTTTTGGATATATAGATATTTTTGGCATCCTTGGAGCACATCTTTTGATTGGTTGTGATATCACATGGTAGCATTTATTTATTTTGATGACTTATGGCTGCACATGGTTATTTAGTTTAAGTGCATCATCTATTTGTTTGCATTGAGATATGTAAGGGTTAATGTGCATATTGTTTATTCGCTAGGGAGCTATAAGGGGAATTTCATTGGGAGGCATAAGGTGTTGGATGAGACATGGGTTTGTTCCTAGGTGGGCTCAAGCTTTATATTAGAAGATGGGACCACTCCAATTTTGTCACTTCTTTCCTTAGTTTATATATATTTATAATGAACATTATGTTTTTCTAAAATGACTTATTCATTTAAAAGGGGGCTCATATTTCCTTATAACCTTTTGGCCAGTTTATTTTGAAGTGCTTTATTAAAATTAAATTTTAGAAGAAAGGAAAAAGAAAATATAGTTCATAACTACCAACCATCGAGCTGATGTTATAAAAGAGTGAGGAAGTTGAAGGAAAAAGAGGTCCAATTTCTCTTGCAATAGGTATGCTAAGAGAAAAATGTTGATCTTCATTCTTTGCTTTTTGCTTTCCATCTGCTAGTTTGTTGTTCAGACCTAATGATCCTCTATTGATAATAGGGTATTTCTTTAAAAGTGATAGAAGAGGAGGGGTTTGAGACCAAAACTTTGGGGTGTAAAGGTAGTCATTGTTTTTTTTTCTTTTTTCTTTTGTGGTATTTGTTTACTAGTTTTTACTATCATTGTACTACAAAAGTGTATGTAGAGAGTAATATTAGAACTTCAAGCCTATGATTGATTAATCTTGGAGTCCAATTATGTTCCTCATATCTTGCCTTTTTCTGTTGGTTTGGCTTAGCCTTGTATGGTTTCGTAAACACCAGTGTTAACTTGAATACTCATGGTCTTTACCTCCACAAGGGCTTAAAGGACACTATTGGCCACTATAGGTTTTTTGTACGTAACTTCTGATTAATGAAGAAAGATTGATTGTTGGCCCAATTTGTCTATATCTTGTCTCCTTTGATTTTTTTTAATTGTAAAACACAGAAAAATCACATATCCCAAAGGATAAATTAGATTTTGTTTCTTTTAACATTTTATACACCTTCTTGTTTTATATTTCTAGCAATTAGATACCTAGTTTGCAACACTCTTTCTCCTTGATTTTCTGCTACTTTGATTTAACATTTGGCACAATTTACCTAGTTTTTAGTTAGTTGGTGTAGTTTTATTTCTTTGTAGAGTTTATCACTTTCAAAAAAACACAAGACACAAGTAGTATTTAAATAAATACATAAAATAACACAACAAGAAAAAGTAGAAAACCATAAAGAGGTTGGATCGTGCTAACTAGCACTTGATAAGTGGTATCCTTATGCTCTTTGATCATTGTTGGATTCACTAGGAAGGCAAATGATTCATTGAGACTAAATTAAGGGATTTAAACTAGGGTGATCATTCCTTCTTTTTCTCGACATAGCCTCACATGAGGTTGAGACATGGATATCGTAAAGTCAATTTACACCATCAGCACCTACTATAAACATTAGTCTTTGACACTCCTAAATAAACCGAAACACGCTTGAAGAAGAGATTAACAATGAGTTATATTATGATAGTCTTATTTTAGGGTGAAAAATTTAAATCTTAAAGAATCAACCAACAAAACATAATCATTACCATGCTTGGTTGAGATAAGAATTGACATAAAATCCATGGAGCCTAACTCCTAGGGATTATCTGGAGTGGGTAGATGAMAATACAATCCGTGCCTCTTGATTGCAGGTTTAGTGATTGAAAAGGAAGTGCATGATTTGATATTTTTGTTAGCATATTGTCAAATATTGGTCCAATAGAAGTACTTCTACATCACGACCATTATCTTCTCTATGCAAAAATTCCCTACACCCAATTGTAGTTCACCTCCCAAATCATCTTTCATGCTCACTTGAAGGAACATGAATATGCGCCATATGGCATATGAGTCTATACTGGAGGTAAAAGTCTAAAACTTGTTTACCTTTGACTAGTGTACGATATGTAGCATTAAAGTCAATATCATTTTCATATAGTTGGGGCCATTCTAAAGTCTCATGTCTACAAGAATTTAGGTTTGTGACTAGTGCCACAACTAGATATTGGTTGAGGAAGTCTATAACTTAATTGGTTCTTCCATTCTTATACTTGATGTTCATGTGGAAGTGTTGAATGTATGTGGACTACTTCTAACAATGACATTTCCTCAACTTGCCCTACATCTGCATTTGCATGAATTATAATTGGTGTGGATGGCCATTTCCTTTTCCAAAATATAATGCTTCCACTACCCACAAGCCTGGATTATGGAAGAAAGAGTTTTTTCATAGGTGGGGTTTCTATGAAACACATATGAGAGTGTCTCATTGTGATAGTCCATTGGATGTCCATTCTATGTGAGAATTGCACCAATGACATAATCTAAGGTGATTGTCTCAATTTCAAAGAGTTGTTGCAAATATGGCAGAATTGGGACTAACATAAAGCAAAGGGAAATACTTTAGCTCCTTAAATGATTTCTATTGTTCCTTGGACTGGAATAATGTAAAAGGAACTACTGAAACTCCTCAAATGCTTTCTCTTGTACCTTGGACTGGAATAATGTAAAAGGAACTACTACAACTCCTCAAATGCTTTCTCTTGTACCTTGGACCAACATTCTAAAAAAGAAAATGGATTATCTCCTTAAATGCTTTCTCTAATGCCCTGGCCTAAATAAACATGGCATTGGCTCCAGTCTTCATCACTTAGCGTAGGGGCCAAGTGATATGAAAAATATGCAACATAAACCTACAATAAAAGTTGGTGAGGGCCAAGAAGCAATGAAGCTTCATTAGTGTTTTCAGGGTTGGATTGCCGTGTATGATTTGGATCTTACCTAGATCCACATGCACACCATGCTCACCCACGATTTACCCTAGACATTGATTTCTTTGCATATTGAATGAACCCTTTTCTAGGTTGGCATATAAATTGTGTTTCCACAAGCTACCTAATAGTTTTTGAATGTGCCTTAGATGATCTTCCCAAGTTCTACAAAATATGAGAATGTCATCTAGGCATATGACCATAAAAGAATTGGTCATATGGAAAAGGAAGGAAAAACCCCCAAAAATGGTGTCGAAGGTGTTGAAGTTTCTTATGTTGAAGTTGAGAGATGTGAAAGACCTACATAAGAGCGCTACTCCATATGAATGAACTTGCCCATGCTGCCATACCTTCCTACAAAATATACTTGATCTCACTCTTAGATACAATACAATAAAACGCATTAGGTCTACCATAAATGTTGAAATGATGAAGTGTTGGATGGTGACCCAATGTTCCCTCGGAAAGGTGATACCTCCCTTACCCTAAATGTGTTGGAATATCCATTGAGATAGAAGAGTTGGCTCATCCAAGGCATGTGAGGGGATAAATCCAATGGAGACACCCAATATTGTGTAAATTTTGCAACAAGGGTTAACAAATCTACAAATCTAGTGGTTGTATCTAGATCATAGATAGATATGGGAAGTAAAACTAGAAACCCTAGATTTATATGAAATTATTCGTTCTTAAACTCATGCCATTCAATTAAGAAATAAAAAATTGCAATAAATAAATAAAAACTAGAACAACAATCTCATAAAAGAATGAACAAATGATTCATTACGTCAATGGAAAGCTTTTAGAACACTTGTGAGGAAGCTCCTTGAAAATGATGGTATTCTCGGCCTCCTCCTTGGGAGGGTTCTTTGTTGTTCCCAAGTGTGTGGCTTAGCTTGTCTCATCTCCTTTGTGGCTGAAAGTGATGGTGAATGTGGCCAATTTTGGCAAAGATCCAGGGAAATTTTGGCAGCACTTCGTTACTTTCAATGGATGGATTTGGAAAATGGAATAGACCTCTTGAATTTATAAGAAAAATCGTGGTTATCCTTGACATGGTCATGACAATAAAATATTATTTTTGACTATATCAATTTTAACCATTACATTTACAATTTTTTTTTTATGTTATTTTGGTTTTTTGGATAATTTCAAGAGGAAAAGGTCATAAAAGTGTTTTATGACTTTATGAAATGGAAATAACTTTAGGAAACATGGTTCCTTGGGTTATAATAGTGGAAAATGATGTAAAAGTGCATTTAGACATATGATACCAATACTATGAATGGTGTGTTTTTGTATAAACCTATATTTTTTGGTCTAGGTGATCAAGTTTTGGGTGATAACAAATGATCCCTGAAGTATGAGGTTAGCAGCACATTGTATGACTAAAATATATTATAGTTTTATTTACCAAGGAATGAGACAGTCGATGATAGAGAGGAGTGCCATGGGAAAAAGAAGCATCCATAGAAGAGGTCAAAGGATTCCATCTGTCAACAAGAGAGTCACAAGGTGGTGGGTTTTGATCTCAATAAGGATACTGTAGGCATACCCATACTCATCAAGGTAACTTATGATAATGAATCAATGGTGCACCCGACATAAAGGGTCCACATTGGTGAAAAAAAATGAGGTCTCCAATACAATATGATGCTAGCAAAGGAGGGCCATAGTACAATACAATGAGATAAACATTCCCATATACATATGCATGGATAAAAAAGGGCCAGGAATACATCATACTTGTTGTTGATTTGGGTACATAGGAACTGATGGTCCCTCCCTTGGGAGAGGGGGGATGAAAACAACCTGAGAAGCCCTACTAAACATAAAATGGGTTTCGAAGATATGAAATCAGCTAACTAAAGGGAATTTGAAATTAAGGGCTTTGAGAATGGTGGAATCAAGCTAATCAAATCTCAGGAACTGCATCTAAGGCTAGATCATGGATGTATGTACGAATCTCAACAGTGTGATAATGAGTTGAAGTCGAGCACATGAGATCCTACCAAGTCCAAGAGAAATGAGGTTTGTCTCAGCTTGGTCTAAGATAACCCATCAAGGAGGTGGACAGGTAACAAGGTACATAGGAATAACCCCTAGAATAAATATGTTGACGTCGATAGGGGGAAGTCCACCGATGCCTACGAATAAAATGGAGTTCTTAGGATCAACATCCAAAGTACAAAAAATGGAGCTATATATATTAAATGAAATTATGATTCCATAACCCACGCGGGGGACTACCTGAAGGGCAACCCCCTCATGAGGTTTGATGCAACTCACACATGTTCGCAAAACTAGTACAATCAATTGGATCATTGAATTGCTAAGTGTATGATTCTCAATCGTGCAATGATGAGTTGAAGTTGAACACATGATAAACAACCAAGAAAAAGATCACTTATGAATCTCCCTACTTGGATCAAGGCATCCACCAATGATGAAGATTAGTCCAAGGTACACAATCCTCTAAGCTAGACCCCTAGAATACAGGTCTTGAAGTTGATAGGGTAAGGTCGCAAGAAGCAAGGCATTAATGAGTCCTTAAATCCAACACAAGGTAGAAAGTAAGGTGTGATTGTCAAATATTGACACTAAAAGGAAAGGGGGAAGGTAGTGAGAGGCAGACTCAAGAATTCCCTTATTTAGAGCATAAATGAAAGGTTTACCCGACAATGAATGAAATCATTCCACAAGAAATGGTCGATTATTGGGCACAAGGATTTTCAAGGACATATCAGTAAACCACATGGACAATTGAAGGTCAGAGGTCGATAACATTGGATGGGTATGAATCCTAGAGGTGTTGAAAAACTATAACAAGACTCAATGTGGAACTAAATAGACTCCCTGTGACATAAAGGTGGCTCATCTCATATTCTCTAAACAAGGGAAACACATAGATGCTTCCAAAAACTGAATTGAATACTATAAAATCACAAGGCCCTCTTGATATTAACAAGGGGGTGTCAGGAGGAAAGGGTAAGATATGTATTACCAAAAGGAGACTACAATAGATCTAACAAATGTGTTGAGAGACACATTATCCAATCAAAATCCCACTAGGGGGAAACCAAATGGGGACATATATGGGAAATGAGGAGAATTATTCCCCATAAACAAGTAGATGGTGGTAATGATGAAGGTGAAAACTACAAATGGAAGTGATCAATGGTAGGTACATTGATGGAAATATCCTCGAGGGTGGGTGGATGGTGGTATAAAAA
The DNA here is from genome assembly GCA_032191745.1 of Picea mariana. NCBI lineage: Eukaryota > Viridiplantae > Streptophyta > Pinopsida > Pinales > Pinaceae > Picea > Picea mariana. The sequence goes on along the minus strand of JASDQU011179342.1, from coordinate 4,574 downwards.
TGAATAATTTTCATTGTATGGATGAAGCGAAGAGCTTATGATACATGATAATCCAACAAATATGAACATAAATGGGGTAGTCTAGAGGGAATGGTTGTCAACATGATGAAAATAAATGCATGTGGCTCAAATTTGGTATGTGAACTATCTGGAATCCCAATCCCTAAGGGAATTAAATGACATGGGAACCAAAATGCAACAAGGGTCACTATTTTAGGGCACGCATATGAGTAAGGATATATGACTGTGTAGATGGAAAATTCAAAAGATGGAGGGGCGGGTCCATTTACCCAAGTGAGGGGAGTCCTATAGGAAATTTCCAAGGAATGAAAGGAAAATGCATTGAACAAAGGGTAGTTAACATATGCTAAATGATGGGGAAATTGAGGCCTGGAGGATACCCATATCCATGAATAAAAGAGGTTATCCATGGTGAATTCATACTCATAAGTCAACAAAGATCAAAGCATAAAGGTGGTAAAGTGATTGAGACAAATTTGYGGGAATTTGTAAGAAAATAAGCATGATTTAATGCTTCTTAGAAAAGTGGCTTACTTGTGAAGTATCGAAGCATGAAATTCTAAGAATGGCTCAAAAATATGATTCCAATGGCATAGATGGTGCATCAATCAAAATTTGYATGAGGGGATGAACTACCAGGAGGAGGTCTTGGAGTTACCCATCCCACTAGGCTAAGCATGGGGATTTGATGGTAAGTGTGGGATCACCAATCTATTTTTGAATTATATAGAGTAGAATGTTTCAATATATGGTACTAATCATCAACTATATGCAATGTGTAGATATGGCGCCAGCAAGGCTGGTGGGATAGACAACTTAGATGGTGATATGTGGGTATACCCAAGATGGGCCATTGGGGCCTAGGCATAAAGTGAATAATGATCAACTCCCCCCCATTAGATGATGATGTGGGGAAATGATCAGGTATGGGTAGGTGGGCATGATTCCCTCTACTGTGTGTATATGTACCATGCGAGGAACATTCCCTAGGCAAAGAACATAGACATATGCACTATGGATGCAATTTTGGAAAGGAAATGGTGGATTTCCAATTTGATATTTACATGTGAGTTGGAGAGACTAAACTTCTGGGTTTGCAAATAGGTTAGAATGTCATGATACTAAGCATTATCTGTGGATATAGTGAACAAATTCTCATCTAAAAAACTTTCGATCCAACAACATACTTGTCGAAGGGACTAGGTTGCAGTGGTATATCGTCCAAAGGGAAATCTRATGCRATAAGRGAATCCATGATGTCTTCATCATAATGAAATACTGGGATGTGAGAAYCTACACTACCATATGGGGTGGTGGAATATGGAGTGGTGAACCTTGTATCAATGTCATGGGAACGAGAAGTATGGTTCACATACACAACATCTATTGAGGTACATTGAAGGCTAGTGGATGAAGGCTCCATCGATGTTGAGACCTAAGGTACATGGGGCATGCAAGGGATGTCTTGATGTATGATATCAAAGAATGTAACATTATTTGACATTGTTGATCCCATGGAAGTTGACCGATAAATATTTTGCATAGAATTTTTATCGATTTTCACTATAGAAGGGCCAATTTTGATGATGGGTTTACTATTGGTCTATAAAAACCTTTCACGTCAGAGGGTGAGGTCCTATAATATTGGGGTTTGGTGTTCTAGAGAAGCAGAATCCAATTGTTAGATGATGTCGAGGGAATTAGAAAATTGTGTAGTTTAGGATAGTGATGAGAATAATGGCCATATGTATCACACAAAGCACATGGACAATTCGTGCGTAAGGAATTAATACATTTAGAGGACGATTCAAGAAGCATATATTGCATGACCAATGTGGAAGGAGTAGGTTCCAAATCATCCACGTTAAGAAGCCCCTTTGAGTTCAGGGAGTCAAGGATAGTTATTGGTAGTGTGGCTAGGGATATCACATAAAGCACATGGAGGTGTGGCTCTAGGTGTTGGGTTCTTGGTGGCCATGGCTTGTCCAGGGTTATCTATGCCCCCTTTATTTTTGGATTTCCCCCTTTTTCAATTCATTTCCCTATTTGTAGAGGGTTTGGTAGGGCTTGTATAGGTGCCTTMGGGACTACAAGAGTAGTCGATATCGACTGAACAAGTGTCAMGGCCAAATAAAAAACCAACTATGAGGGTGGAGGAGTAGTAGGGRGAGGATCCAAGTACYAGAMCAGGATCCCTAAGGTGAGGTTGGGAAAATTCAACATGGCCATGATAGGGGTACTTACTATTCCCAAAGGTGGAAATAAAAAAGTGACTTGGACAAAGGGGTGATATTGATGATGATTCCTTGTGGGTGGTGGCATTGAAGATATTGGAATTGAGGGTCCAACATATGGTTGTGTAGATGGACCCACATGTGGATGATATGATGACACCATGGAGACATTTGATGAAATTGGTTGGTTAATTATAGGGGGAGGCCTGTAATACATGTCAAATAATGTCGAGTCCTTATAGACCACATGGATGATGTTAGCAAGATAAGTGACTGATTGGATCTCATCCAAGGAAGAGATAAATTTGTCAGGGTAGAGATGAGTCTTAGAATTGTGGTAAGTCAGTTGATCAATGGTGATGATTTTCCCACTATGGAGGAAAATCATTGCATGGAAAACCTAAGAGGCAACTACTTTCATAACATACATACAAATACAACCTAAGAGAATTTTTTAGTCCAAAGGGGCATCTATAACCTCAATTTCAATTAACACTTGATTTCCTGCTAACTGGGTGAGACAATTCTAGTATAACCCTTATGGCTAAGAATGCCTGCCATCATACACACAAAGGGAAATGGTATATGACACATGCTTAGCTGAACCTAATTGCTTCTAGACTTGGACCGAAAATATGCATGTGGATACACCTTCATCAATAATGCATTGATGAATAACATCAATCTTGATGGACACTGGAATTTGTAAGGCTAAAGGTGGTAATTGAAAAGTATTGGCTTTGTCATTGTCAAACACAATAAACCTATCATCCGAAGGATCA
>JASDQU011179341.1:30240-40297 GCA_032191745.1 Picea mariana | reverse complement strand
TCTTCTTCCCTCTCTTGTACAAAGCACCAATCCATCTATAATCATGGTCCTTCATTTTAATGATATCATGCATCAAAAGGTTCATTGTGTGAACCAAACACCCCGACCAAAATATATTGGTGTACTTATCTTCAATGATTGCTCTTGCTGCCTTACAATTAGCAGCATTATCAGTGATGACTTGAATGACATTGTAGGGCCCAATCTCTGCAATATTAATCCTTGTTTTGTAGCGATCGGAGTAGTCATGGGCTGAAAGGAAGATCACACCACTCTTAGGCACACCAAAAATATTTATCAATGGCTTTCCTTTCACATTTTTCCAACCATTAGATACAATTGATACCCCATGTAGGTTCCACTCATTTGTAAATTTTCCTAGAGCACCTTGGATTTTGGCTCTTTCCCTGTCAAGTCCCAAGGTTTTAGCTTTGTCATACCCGGGGCTCCCATAACCTTTAGGGGCACCATTGATGGCTTGGACCATTTCATGCCAATATGGTGAGCGAAGAACATTGAATGGTATACCACATGCATAGAGAAACATGTAAACTTTTGCATCCACATCATCTCTACAACCTTGGTCAAGGAATTATGATAGTGTTCTAGGTGAAGATGAAGGCGAGAATGCATTAGCATGGGGGGATGCGCTTCGACCAATGAACATTCTTCGTGCATTCTCAGGTTCAACCTTTGGTTTTTTGGCTTTGTTTTGTGCCACCTCCTCTTCCCTTTGGTATTTGAGTCTATCTTTGGAATTGATACTCACACATGCTTTGATTCCTATATTCTTACCTTCATCCCAGTACATAGACCCACATAGATGCTTTCTCACACAGGTATAGGAACCTGTGTATTCTGTATGACAATGGTGGCATATAAATTTCCCTATTCCACCCCCTTTCCCTTCACTAAGATTTGTGACATACTTCCATAGAGGTGTGTACCTCTCTTTGGATTTTTGGGGATCCTGACCATCACTATCATTTTCATTGTCTTCATCCCCTCCCATTCCTTCCTCCTCTCCTTGGTATGTGCTGTCCACTTCTATTTCTTCATCACTATCATGGGTATTTTGACGTGAACTTCCCACCACCATCATTATAATAAAAAATGGAACCAAAATGGCATACCACATTGACATCAACATCGTGAATGTTGAACCTTGGCCCTTGATAATAAGTTGCTACTTGCAATAGAATGATGGAGGAGAAATGGGAAAGAGTAGGAGAAAAAATTATTCAAATATTGAACATTACATAATATACTAGTTTACAACACATGCATTTAAAAACAAAACAAAACAACAAAGAAAAATGGGCTTAAGAGCCTACCTCTTTAGCTCTCCAATGGTGGTTGAATATGACTATGGTAGCCTTCAATCTCCCTTCCAAGCTCTCACAAATGGTAGCCTTCAAAGTTCAATCTCTCTTCCAAGCTCTCCAATCTCCGTATGGGAGCCTTCAATATTCCTTCCAAGCTCTTCAATCTCCCTTCAATCTCCTCAAGAACTAGGAAGAACCCTCTCAAAACCCTCTTAGCAAAGATGAGTGAAATGAATGAAATGAGAAATAGAATGAGAGAAAAGGGAGTGAACGAGTGTTTTAACCTCTTACCTAACCCTAGGCTACCTTTCCCTTGCTTCATTTCTCTCAAAAAACAGAAAAAAAAACTCCCAATAAGCTCCTCACGCGCGCGGGCCTGCTGGAGCGTTTTTTTCGTTGGGAGCGTCCAGGGAGCGAGCGCTCCTTGAGCGCTCCATTAAAAACCAGGGAGCGCATTTTTCAAAGAGGAGCGCTCCCTGAGCGCTCCATTAAAAACCAGGGAGTGCATTTTTCGAAGAGGGAGCGTGCTCCTGAAAAACGCTCCTGAAGGGGAGCGTTTAGGGAGCGCACTCAGGAGCGCGCTTCAGGAGTGTGTTCGAGGGGGGGGGGTGCGAGCGCTCCTTAGTAGCCTTGCTCCCAACAACCAACCAAAAACTCTAAAGCCTCAAATATTTTCTTTTATGCCATATAAAACATTAAAATACAAAAACATATACAAGACATTGTCAAAAAATATTTGTTTATTGTCTGGTGCAAAGTTAACTGTTTATTTTTATTTTCTAGACAATTTTGTCCAAGGGTTTACGATAAATTGTTGATCTTTAACCCTAATAGGTCAAACTAGCCCCACACATTTGTGCTTAAAGGTTTTATCTGACATTTTGTGGGCTGATTTAATAGGTTTATCTATTTTGGAAATTAAATTACAGCAAAGAAAATTGGAATTGGTTAAATTTTGAAGATAGGGTTTAACCCTACAAGATGGATTCTAACCTTACCCTAACTTATATTTCACTTGTGGATTGTTTATAAAGGATATCCAACACTTTCTAAGTGTTTCATAGCTGTTATTTTTCATTTTGGATATTTTTGGTGAAACCCTGGGGGATTCACCACTTCTCTTTGCAAGTTTGAGCTAATTGCATGATTATTATACATTTGTACTTGCAATCATTCATTGTTGGACTACTTTTACATAGTTTATTCATTGCCCCAACCAAAGTACCCAAGGTTTATCATTACAAGTGCTTCTAGGCACTCTTGGGGTGCTTTTCCTCACCCAAAATCTGGACTTTTTGCGCTACTAATCATATATCAGATTCTGGAATTTGTGGACAGTGGCAAGCTGGTCCAATTTACAAAATATAATCAAGAGGTATTTCAGGTATATCATTTGCCCTTCATTTGTGTGGTTAAATCCCACTCTGATGTGGTAAAAGATGCTTATACCTCCACCTTTCGAGTGATTTTGTTGTGTTGATTTATGTTTCAATAACATATTTATTTCATATCTCAACACTTAATAAATTAGCTTCTAACCCTCTTTATATTGTGGTAGTTATTGCCTGTTATCCCCTAGCCTAGGGATAATTAAGGAGATCACGTCTCGAGGCCCATAGGTCCTAGACATGGAGTACGAGAGCCAGATGACTTAAGCATGGCCTTGGAGGGCCCCTCTTTTCTTCAGTGCAATCCACGTATCATCAACAACAATATCCATCACACCAGTCTGGTCCTGAAGTAGCGATGAGTCTTGCTCCATGAGGTAATGAGTCCGAGTATCACTCTGATTTTTGAAGCACTTGAACATGTTGTATTGAATCCTTTTTCATTTCATGACGTTTGTTTGGAAATTATTCTCTTTGCCTCGTTCATACCTGGAAGGGTGACATGGTGCCCTAGTAAGTTGATTTCTCTTTAGGATGGGTTGCTACTGGGTGGATCTGTGAAAAGTCATTGTCTGTTCCCTCCATACTTACCACTTTCCATCTTTATTCCTTCTATCTTCCCTATCCTTGTTTGGGCATTGGGATTGGCTACACTAGGAAGGGTTGTACCTTATCTCGTGGGAAGAAGGGGCTAAAGGCCCAGAGGGTAAAAGTAGTTGTCAAGAGTTAAAAGCCAATTTTGAAACCTTCGAGATGCTTCGCCCAGGGATCCTCGAGAAAGCAGTGAAAAGCTTCTCAGTAAGAAAAGGGGACCCACAAGATAACTTAAACACTAAAAGCACTAGTTGAAGGATAGGAGGTCTTATCACGAGTCAACCTATTATGATCATGGGCATGTAGCGGTATGACATTACCACCTATCTGGTCACTAAACCAGGGTAGTGGCTCTTGGTGGCATAGCCAAGAGAAAGGAGGTCTCATCACGAGCCAACCTTCTCATTTCTGTGAAATGTTTGTGGATAACGCTGTCACCTCTGGTCATCAAGCTAGGACAGTGGCCCTCAACTATTTCCTTGAAGCACAAGAGCAAAAGATCAAAAGAAAATAAAACTAAGAGTAAAAGGAAATAAATGGGATAGGAAACAATTGCATCCATGACAAGGTGCAACTCGCCCTCCACAAAGGCACCCACATGTAAGACTCTACATTTCCCTGTTATCACATGCACCCCATGCCCAAATATTTATCCCATGACACCTCATACACTTACAGGACTTGGACTAGACTCCACCTGGGAAACACCTGAAACTTAAGAGAGGTTATCCCAATAGGACACCTCGAGACCTTCTCCAAACCTAACTTGTCAAATTGCATAACCTCTTTGAGCATTTGTTTGGGGTTAAGGGAGGTTTGATGCACATGTCCGGGTAATTTAATTATTGGATGTGATTTACATGCTATGATCCTTGTGACTTATGAACCCCTGGAGGGCTTACTTCTTGTTTCTGCAGGTTCTTGCCCGATGGACAGGTACACATGGGGGAATGATTAGCTCGGACCTTTGTGGGGGCTCAAAGACCACAAATGGATGTTGAAACCCCAACCAGGGGTAAGAAGAGATTGAAGGCTTGCACCAGATGAAGGAAGGACATTGCCTTTGGAGGCACTGTGGAAGACCTAAACCTTAGGTCTCATGCTCTTCCCACCTGAATGTTGGCCTTGGGAGGCCTTGGACGTCACCTCTGCAGCCCTAGACGTCACCTGTTAGCTGGGGTTGGTACCTTGGAGGCATTCATGAGGCCATTGGCAAGTGTGGGAAAAATTTAGGCCTTTGGAGGCCTTGCATTTCATCTCCTTTTCCCAACGTTCCACACTTGAGGCCCAACATCATCCTAGGAGGGCATGACGTCACCTTTGAAGGCCTAATTAGATGCAAATTGAATATTTTTTTGGTAAAAGTATAATTTTTAAGTAAACTGGCCAGGTCGGCCCTGATATTTTGACCTAAAATAATTAAAGGTCATAATTTTGGTATAAATAGACATAAAGTGACATTCATTTTTCATAATAACTCATCACACACAAGTGGTGGTCTGAAATTTTTTCCCTCTTTAAGGGTTATTGGCTGAAATAACTAGTGCGCACCTCTTGGGAGAGCTTTATGGTGGTGTATTTTGGCATTTTTCATGGTGGAATGGTCTTCAACTAGGGTTTGACTTGATTATTCTTGGTGAAGTAAGTGGAAAATCTGCATTTTAATTCATGCTATGGATGTTTGTGGTAAAATTTACTTGTTTCATGTCTAAGATTATGAAATTGCTTGTTTAAACCCTAGGGGAGAAACAACAAATTCTTCTTTCTCTCTATAACTATTCTACTAACTTGATCTTGCCAATTATACATTTTCTTGGGAGTGATTATTAGAGCCCTAAAGTGCTAGCTGTCTAGTAATCTCATTCTTGTCACCAATTAAATTGTCTTTCAAAAAAGCCAAGGAAGGAAGGTACGCTAGGGCCTAGAAGCGCCTACTCTTTAGCAAGTGCAACACCTCTTAGCTAAACATTATCATTATTCTATTTCCCAAGTGATATTGTTACTATTATTGAGTCCATAAGCCCCTAAAAGGCACTGATTTCTACACTCTTGTGGATGAATGAGACCAAACAAACTTTCAAAACATCTTCTAGAAACTTTCACTAACACTAACAGCCATATTACTGCTGGTATAATTGCTGTTACAGCCATTATTTAGCAGCCTTAATCAGCATACTAACCTCTAAAACTAACCCAGAAATTTGCATTTGCCTAAGTGCTATCATCCCAAGGCTCTAGTCTTCCTTTTGCTGTTGTTCTAGGTGTAAATTTCTGAAGTTGTTTAAGACTGTTACTGCTGTTGTAACTACTGTTATAGACATCATTGCAGCCCGTTAACAGCCCTCAAACTGTCCATAAAACCACCCAACACTTGTACTAGGAAAACTACTATCATTATTTGCTAAAGTACTTTCTGAAGTGGTTTTGCTGCTGTCATAATTATCATTTTACTGCTGTTTCAAGTGCTTTGACAGCCTATTCAAGTCACTTATTGACTTTCTTTAAATCTTGATATTGTAAGTCACAAAGTACTATCAAACTTGCAAGGTCTTTATATCATTCTTGTCATCATAGCTTGCAATTTCTAGACATATTTGTTGCTGCTATACATTTCATCTTTTAGTGTTTCAGTAGCATATTTATATCTTGAAGTCACTGATTTGAAACATTGATATCATTGCTTGCTGCTAACGTTTGTTTTTTCATTGGTAAAGGGAAGGTACCATTCATTCACTTTTTCTTTTGCCCCCTTAAACTTTACCAAGTGTTTTCTTTCCTCGAGTGACCTAGAGAGAGGGGTGGGTTTTACCTGGTCTTTTTACCCTTCATCAACGAACTAGGTCTTGGGACGTCTCCCTTGGAGTGAGTTTCTTCTCCTCCTAAATAGAAAGAGGTATCCTATTGGGGTGACAGTGATATGACTACTTTTGTGTTACGTCAATCTAGGCCTACTTGCCTTTAGGCTTTGGGAAAGTATAGATTGTGCGATAACATTGCCATAGTTCTTAGTTGAATATTCTTGAGGCATTTGGCTACTCCATTAGCACTCGTCTATCTTACCATATATTGAGGTGTGTATTTTGAAATGAATTGTATCATAAACTACCATGAGGTACTGTACATGTTTGTTTTTGTGGATTGGGATACCTCTTATGGCTTCAAGGAGCTGGCTTAAAGTGAAGGGGAGGTTGTGATAAGATGACCGTGGTGCATTTCTCACCGACATTAAAGGTTGTGATGAACTAGAGAAACTGACAAAATGTTGAAACATATAAATGAAGACATGTTATGTAGAGATATTTTCTTTTCATGGAATCGGATAATTCAAAATTGTTAGGAGCACATGGCATTTTTGGAATGATGTGCATGTTGTGTATATGAAATTTGTTATGAACATAATATATAATAATAAATATAAATACATTATAATAGTTAATGAATAATTAATGAAGAGACACCTTCCCAATGAAAGGTCATGCCTCTTCATGGAAGGGCACCCCTGCGTGGGTATATAAGGCCCTCATTCTTATTGTATCTCATCATCTCATATTCATATACATTATTATTTAATATTTTATCCTTTATGGATTATAACCTGTTGTCCTATATACATTGGGTATTTACCTGGTGAACCGGCTTAGTTCACCACAAAATTTGCATGTTATGTAGAGATATTTCTTTTCATGGAATCAGATAATTCAAAATTGTTAGGAGCACATGGCATTTTTGGAATGATGTGCGTGTTGTGTATATGAAATTCGCTCACAAGTATTGACAAATATTTTTATGGCTAGTTTGGTATTGCACTTTGCAATGGCTCAATGTAAAAATAAGAAAACTAGACATTTGACAGTAATTTTGTCCCTGCATAAGACAACAAAAACAAAGTGGTTTCCTCCCAAGAACAAAATATGATCTGTGAAGATACAAGTCACCAACCTTGAAAAAAATAAATGGAAAACATGTCATGTATTTAGGTTGCTCTTTTAGAGAATCAAAGAGCATTGCATCTGGTTAGCCAGATGAGTCAGTGTATGGGAGTTAACCCATATGAAATCAAATGATCAAGTTTTGGATGAATGGTCGGAGGACTTCTTGGCTTGGATGACTACTAGCTTGAAAGGTATCTTGTTTGGCAGGCATGTTGGCACAAGGAACATTTGAGGGGATGTTCAATGATGGTTGCCTAAGTGAATTCATAGCCCTGATACCAATCTGTGTATTCTACTTTCAAATATGATAATGATGGTCAACAAGGAGAGTGAACATGAATGGTGAGATCCAGAAACTGTAGGAGAGTAGTTTTTGGTTGATTCCAAGTTCGTGTTTTTTGTGTTGAAGGGGATGTGGTACGTGGTGTTGGAGGAGCAAACAAGAAGCTCCAATATTATCTTATGAAGGCATAATTAATAATTGTAATATCCCTAATTCCGCAGATCGGAATATGTGCCTCAACTGATGATTTCTGCCGGAAGTGATACACTTTGGGATTTTGGATGCGTTTAGTGATTGGTTTTAACATGTGTGGTGATTTTGCATGTGAGTACAGTTGTTTAACAGTATATAAGCAAGTACGCAAAAGATAAAGACACAGAACAACTACAACAATGTATTATGAAAATGACTGGTTACAATGTCGCATACAACTAAGTAAAATAAATCTCTCAGCTAGATCAAAGACAAAAGGATCTTATCCGGAATACAATAAACAAACTGAAACAATGATACCCGAAAATAGAAGAATGATGCTGGATCAATGGATGAGCTGTAGGATCTGCTGCATGCTACGACAACTGTTGCAAGGCTGGAAAGTTCGCCCTGGTGGCTAAACTCCTTGGATTTGCCTAGAATTTGTCTCAAACAATGTGCACTGACCTCATGCACACTCTCTGTGTCTGTCCAATTGAAGATCGACCCTCTGCAAATCTATACGGACCCCAGATGGATCCCCCTGGGAGAATGCACCCCAATTTCTGCCAACAACTGTGCCCTAGAGATTCCACCGTCGAAATTTGGATGTAATAGTCTCAAACTGAGCGCCCTAAGCTCCTCTGTAATGGGTCGGAAGGGTTTCCCTGGATCTGATCTGGTGATCTCTCGGGAACCCTAAATGTATCCTCCACAACTGCCACACCCTCAATGGCTGAATGATGCGCCCAAGATGATTTCCACATCGGAATATGATGAGAAACTAGTCAATAGATGCGCCCTGCCTTCCTCTCAACTGGGTCGGAAGGGAATCACTAGATTCTCCTTTGCTGGGACAAGTCGAATCTTTAAGTCTCCTTAGAAGCTGCGCCCTCACCCTGAATAAGTGCACCCTTGCTGCTGCAACTTGTGTAACTGCTGCTAAAGATCGATGGAAGATCTGTATGATCTCCCTGGTGACTAGGGTGTCTCTCAACCCCGAAATCAACCTCTGGGTGTATTCCTCCTGGATTCCACAAAGTCACTGATTCGCCTGACCCTGTGAAGTCGCCTCAGAGCCCACTCTAAAATCATAAAATCTGCATAATGAGGAATTAGGTCGCTTCTCCTCCAAAACCCTAATTCATTGTTGACTTCTATTTTTAGCTCAAAATCACTTAAAGGTGCTTTTACCCGCTTTTCACTTAATGTCACTTTCAAATTATAACATTCTCTAGTAAAGTAACATCAAGTGACCTTGTTTTCCCCTGAATCTCCCTAGCTATAGTCTAACGGGGATGTTTAGACTACTAAGCTCTCTCCTCTCTGGAGCTCCTACTCGGAAAGGGACATTACAATAATTATGTGTTAATGTTTGAAACTTGTGACCACTATCAATGTGGGTGGTTAGTAACATGTGACCATTACAATAGTAAATGATAAGGTTAGGGCTGGGTAGTTAGACCACCATAAACTTCCTAAGGTGCAATAAATATGTTACGTGAGATGATGTATGTGAGAGGGTTACATAAGTTTAAATGGGTAGTGTATCTCAGGCTACTTGATATTCATGTATGCACACATTCACGTATCCCTTAGGTATTCCAACACAGATGAATATTGGTCAATTCTAAGAGACCATACTCGCTTCTGAAGCTTTAAAATTGATACTAAATTTTCAGTCAGACCATTTAACAGACATTTCAAAGTCAGTTCAATTTGACGATGTGAACAACCACTAGATTTCTCTATTTATCCACAGAAGTTAGAACCCATAGCTTATGTACATTGGATAGTCACTAACATCCTGCAAATTGGAGGGTTCATGATTCTTTGGTTCATAAATGACAACTTGATTAGTGTTCTCCACAGCATGTTTTCTGTATTAACATGCTGTGGCAGTATTCGTATGGAAACTTGCAAAGCATTCACAAAATACACTGAAGCAAATGAGAAAGGCTTTCCTCTGATTTCTTTTAAAGGAGTTCAGGGTGGGAGCCACAGGCATTCCAGTCAGATATTCTTTGAAGTTGTATTACAAGGCACAGAAGCACTGATTATGATCTCTCTGCCATGGAAACATATTGCTTTCTCTTTGTTCCACATTCCTTAGCTCTTGATTATTTTACTTCTCTTGATTATATTACTGCAACCTGGAGAAAATAAAAATATTGGACTTCAGTAGGAATTTGGTTTAAATTTTGTGGGAAAATTGCAACCTTTGATGACCAGCAACACAAAATTTGGCATCTGTATGTTTAAGTAGATTTTATGGTCTTATTCTCAGTCTTCTTAACTTATAATGGCAGAAACAAAAGAACGGAGGAAAGTCCTCCTGGTAGA
>JASDQU011179341.1:16495-30190 GCA_032191745.1 Picea mariana | reverse complement strand
GTGCAAAGTTAACTGTTTATTTTTATTTTCTAGACAATTTTGTCCAAGGGTTTACGATAAATTGTTGATCTTTAACCCTAATAGGTCAAAGTAGCCCCACACATTTGTGCTTAAAGGTTTTATCTAACATTTTGTGGGCTGATTTAATAGGTTTATCTATTTTGGAAATTAAATTGCAGCAAAGAAAATTGGAATTTGTTAAATTTTGAAGATAGGGTTTAACCCTACAAGATGGATTCTAACCTTACCCTAACTTATATTTCACTTGTGGATTGTTTATAAAGGATATCCAACACTTTCTAATGGTGAAATTTGTCTCCTAAGTGTTTCATAGCTGTTATTTTTCATTTTGGATATTTTTGGTGAAATCCCTGGGGGATTCACCACTTCTCTTTGCAAGTTTGAGCTAATTGCATGATTATTATACATTTGTACTTGCAATCATTCATTGTTGGACTACTTTTACATAGTTTATTCATTGCCCCAACCAAAGTACCCAAGGTTTATCATTACAAGTGCTTCTAGGCACTCTTGGGGTGCTTTTCCTCACCCAAAATCTGGACTTTTTGCGCTACTCATCATATATCAGATTCTGGAATTTGTGGACAGTGGCAAGCTGGTCCAATTTACAAAATATAATCAAGAGGTAATTCAGGTATATCATTTGCCCTTCATTTGTGTGGCTAAATCCCACTCTGATGTGGTAAAAGATGCTTATGCCTCCACCTTTCGAGTGATTTTGTTGTGTTGATTTATGTTTCTATAACATATTTATTTCATATCTCAACACTTAATAAATTAGCTTCTAACCCTCTTTATATTGTGGTAGTTATTGCCTGTTATCCTCTAGCCTAGGGATAATTAAGGAGATCACGTCTCGAGGCCCACAAGTCCTAGACATGGAGTACGAGAGCCAAATGACTTAAGCATGGCCCTGGAGGGCCTCTCTTTTCTTCAGTGCAATCAACGTATCATCAACAACAGTATCCATCACACCAGTCTGGTCCTGAAGTAGCGATGAGTCTTGCTCCATGAGGTAATGAGTCTGAGTATCATGGTATGTATCACTCTGATTTTTGAACCACTTGAACATGTTGTATTGAATCCTTTTTCATTTCATGACTTTTGTTTGGAAATTATTCTCTTTGCCTCGTTCATACCTGGAAGGGTGACATGGTGTCCTAGTAAGTTGATTTCTCTTTAGGATGGGTTGCTACTGGGTGGATCTGTGAAAAGTCATTGTCTGTTCCCTCCATACTTACCACTTTTCATCTTTATTCCTTCTATCTTCCCTATCCTTGTTTGGGCATTGGGATTGGCTACACTAGGAAGGGTTATACCTTATCTCGTGGGAAGAAGGGGCTAAAGGCCCAGAGGGTAAAAGTAGTTGGCAAGAGTTAAAATCCAATTTTGAAACCTTCGAGATGCTTCGCCCAGGGATCCTCGAGAAAGCAGTGAAAAGCTTCTCAGTAAGAAAAGGGGACCCACAAGATAACTTAAACACTCAAAGCACTAGTTGAAGGATAGGAGGTCTTATCACGAGTCAACCTATTATGATCATGGGCATGTAGCGGTATGACATTACCACTTATCTGGTCAGTAAACAAGGGTAGTGGCTCTTGGTGGCATAGCCAAGATAAAGGAGGTCTCATAACGAGCCAACCTTCTCATTTCCGTGAAATGTTTGTGGATAACGCTGTCACCTCTGGTCATCAAGCTAGGACAGTGGCCCTCAACTATTTCCTTGAAGCACAAGAGCAAAATATCAAAAGAAAATAAAACTAAGAGTAAAAGGAAATAAATGGGATAGGAAACAATTGCATCCTTGACTAGGTGCAACTCGCCCTCCACAAAGGCACCCACATGTAAGACTCTACATTTCCCTGCTATCACATGCACCCCATGCCCAAATATTTATCCCATGCCACCTCATACACTTACAGGACTTGGACTAGACTCCACCTGGGAAACACCTGAAACTTAAGAGAGGTTATCCCAATAGGACACCTCGAGACCTTCTCCAAACCTAACTTGTCAAATTGCATAACCTCTTTGAGCATTTGTTTGGGGTTAAGGGAGGTTTGATGCACATGTCCGGGTAATTTAATTATTGGATGTGATTTACATGCTATGATCCTTGTGACTTATGAACCCCTGGAGGGCTTATTTGTTGTTTCTGCAGGACCTTGCCCGATGGACAGGTACACATGGGGGAATGATTAGCTCGGACCTTCGTGGGGGCTCAAAGACCACAGATGGATGCTGAAACCCCAACCAGGGGTAAGAAGAGATTGAAGGCTTGCACCAAATTAAGGAAGGACATTGCCTTTGGAGGCACTGTGGAAGACCTAAACCTTAGGTCTCATGCTCTTCCCACCTGAATGTTGGCCTTGGGAGGCCTTGGATGTCACCTCTACAGCCCTAGACGTCACCTGTTAGCTGGGATTGTTACCTTGGAGGCATTCATGAGGCCATTGGCATGTGTGGGAAAAATTTAGGCCTTTGGAGGCCTTGCGTTTCATCTCCTTTTCCCAACGTTCCACACTTGAGGCCCAACGTCATCCTAGGAGGGCATGATGTCACCTTTGAAGGTTCTGATATTTTGACCTAAAATAATTAAAGGTCATAATTTTGGTATAAATAGACATAAAGTGACATTCATTTTCATAATAACTCATCACACACAAGTGGTGGTCTGAAATTTTCGCCCTCTTTAAGGGTTATTGGCTGAAATAACTAGTGCGCACCTCTTGGGAGAGCTTTATGGTGGTGTATTTTGGCATTTTTCATGGTGGAATGGTCTTCAACTAGGGTTTGACTTGATTATTCTTGGTGAAGTAAGTGGAAAATCTGCATTTTAATTCATGCTATGGATGTTCGTGGTAAAATTTACTTGTTTCATGTCTAGGATTATGAAATTGCTTGTTTAAACCCTAGGGGAGAAACAACAAATTCTACTTTCTCTCTATAACTATTCTACTAACTTGATCTTGCCAATTATACATTTTCTTGGGAGTGATTATTAGAGCCCTAAAGTGCTAGCTGTCTAGTAATCTCATTCTTGTCACCAATTAAATTGTCTTTCAAAAAAGCCAAGGAAGGAAGGTACGCTAGGGCCTAGAAGCACCTACTCTCTAGCAAGTGCAACACCTCTTAGCTAAACATTATCATTATTTTATTTCCCAAGTGATATTGTTACTATTATTGAGTCCATAAGCCCCTAAAAGGCACTGATTTCTACACTCTTGTGGATGAATGAGACCAAACAAACTTTCAAAACATCTTCTTGAAACTTTCACTCACACTAACAGCCATATTACTGCTGGTATAATTGCTGTTACAGCCATTATTTAGCATCCTTAATCAGCATACTAACCTCTAAAACTAACCCAGAAATTTGCATTTGCCTAAGTGCTATCATCCCAAGGCTCTAGTCTTCCTTTTGCTATTGTTCTAGGTGTAAATTTCTGAAGTTGTTTAAGACTGTTACTGCTGTTGTAACTACTGTTATAGACATCATTGCAGCCCCTTAACAGCCCTCAAACTGTCCATAAAACCACCCAACACTTGTACTAGGAAAACTACTATCATTATATGCTAAAGTACTTTCTGAAGTGGTTTTGCTGCTCTCATAATTGTCATTTTACTGCTGTTGCAAGTGCTTTGACAGCCTATTCAAGTCACTTATTGACTTTCTTTAAATCTTGATATTGTAAGTGACAAAGTACTATCAAACTTGCAAGGTCTTTATATCATTCTTGTCATCATAGCTTGCAATTTCTAGACATATTTGTTGCTGCTATACATTTCATCTTTTAGTGTTTCAGTAGCATATTTATATCTTGAAGTCACTGATTTGAAACATTGATATCATTGCTTGCTGCTAATGTTTGTTGTTTCATTGGTAAAGGGAAGGTACCATTCATTCACTTTTTCTTTTGCCCCATAAACTTTACCAAGTGTTTTCTTTCCTCGAGTGACCTAGAGAGAGGGGTGGGTTTTACCTGGTCTTTTTACCCTTCATCAACGAACTAGGTCTTGGGACGTCTCCCTTGGAGTGAGTTTCTTCTCCTCCTATATAGAAAGAGGTATCCTATTGGGGTGATAGTGATATGACTACTTTTGTGTTACGTCAATCTAGGCCTACTTGCCTTTAGTCTTTGGGAAAGAACAGATTGTGCGATAACATTGCCATAGTTCTTAGTTGAATATTCTCGAGGCATTTGGCTACTCCATTAGCACTCGTCTATCTTACCATATATTGAGGTGTGTATTTTGAAATGAATTGTATCATAAACTACCATGAGGTACTGTACATGTTTGGTTTTGTGGATTGGGATACCTCTTATGGCTTCAAGGAGTTGGCTTAAAGTGAAGGGGAGGTTGTGATAAGGTGACCGTGGTGCATTTCTCACCGACATTAAAGGTTGTGATGAACTACAGAAACTGACAAAATGTTGAAATAGATAAATGAAGACACGTTATGTAGAGATATTTTCTTTTCATGGAATCGGATAATTCAAAATTGTTAGGAGCACATGGTATTTTTGGAATGATGTGCATGTTGTGTATATGAAATTTGTTATGAACAAAATATATAATAATAAATATAAATACATTATAATAGTTGATGAATAATTAATGAAGGGACACCTTCCCAATGAAAGGTCACGCCTCTTCATGGAAGGGCACCCCTGCGTGGGTATATAAGGCCCTCATTCTTATTGTATCTCATCATCTCATATTCATATACATTATTATTTAATATATTATCCTTTATGGATTATAACCTGTTGTCCTATATACATTGGGTATTTACCTGGTGAACCGGCTTGGTTCACCACAAAATTTGCATGTTATGTAGAGATATTTCTTTTCATGGAATCGGATAATTCAAAATTGTTAGGAGCACATGGCATTTTTGGAATGATGTGCGTGTTGTGTATATGAAATTTGCTCACAAGTATTGACAAATATTTTTATGGCTAGTTTGGTATTGCACTTTGCAATGGCTCAATGTAAAAATAAGAAAACTAGACATTCGACAGTAATTTTGTGCCTGTATAAGACAACAAAAACAAAGTGGTTTCCTCCCAAGAACAAAATATGATCTGTGAAGATACAAGTCACCAACCTTGAAAAAAATAAATGGAAAACATGTCATGTATTCAGGTTACTCTTTTAGAGAATCAAAGAGCATTGCATCTGGTTAGCCAAATGAGTCAGTGTATGGGAGTTAACCCATATGAAATCAAATGATCAAGTTTTGGATGAATGGTCGGAGGACTTCTTGGCTTGGATGACTACTAGCTTGAAAGGTAGTGTGTTTGGCAGGCATGTTGGCACAAGGAACATTTGAGGGGATGTTCAATGATGGTTGCCTAAGTGAATTCATAGCCCTGATACCAATCTGTGTATTCTACTTTCAAATATGATAATGATGGTCAACAAGGAGAGTGAACATGAATGGTGAGATCCAGAAACTGCAGGAGAGTAGTTTTTGGTTGATTCCAAGTTTGTGTTTTTTGTGTTGAAGGGGATGTGGTACGTGGTGTTGGAGGAGCAAACAAGAAGCTCCAATATTATCTTATGAATGCATAATTAATAATTGTAATATCCCTAATTCCACAGATCGGAATATGTGCCTCAATTGATGATGATTTCTGCCGGAACTGATACACTTTGGGATTCTGGATGCGTTTAGTGATTGGTTTTAACATGTGTGGTGATTTTGCATGTGAGTACAGTGGTTTAATTGTATATAAACAAGTATGCAAAAGATAAAGACACTGAACAACTGCAACAATGTATTATGAAAATGACTGGTTAAAATGTCGCATACGGCTAAGTAAAATAAATCTCTCAGCTAGATCAAAGACAAAAGGATCTTATCCGGAATACAATAAACAAACTGAAACAATGATACCCGAAAATAGAAGAATGATGCTGGATCAATGGATGAGCTGTAGGATCTGCTGCATGCTACGACAACTGTTGCAAGACTGGAAAGTTCGCCTTGATGGCTGAACTCCTTGGATCTGCCTAGAATCTGTCTCAAACAATGTGCACTGACCTCATGCACACTCTTTGTGTCTGTCCAACTGAAGATCGACCTCTGCAAAGCTATACGGACCCTAGATGGATCCCCCTGGGAGAATGCACCCCAATTTCTGCCAACAACTGTGCCCTAGAGATTCCATCGTCGGAATTTGGATGTAATATTCTCAAACTGAGTGCCCTAAGCTCCTCTGTAATGGGTCAGAAGGGTTTCCCTGGATCTAATCTGGTGATCTCTCGGGAACCCTAAATGTATCCTCCACAACTGCCACACCCTTAATGGCTGAATGATGCGCCCAAAGATGATTTCCACGTCGGAATATGACGAGAAACCAGTCAATAGATGCGCCCTGCCTTCCTCTCAACTGGGTCGGAAGGGAATCACTAGATTCTCCTTGGCTGGGACAAGTCGAATCTCTAAGTCTCCTCAGAAGTTGCGCGCTCACCCTGAATAAGTGCACCCTTGCTGTTGCAACCTGTGTAACTGCTGCTAAAGATCGATGGAAGATCTGTATGATCTCCCTGGTGACTAGGGTGTCTCTCAACCCTGAAATCAACCTCTGGGTGTATTCCTTAGAAACCCACTCTCAAATCATAAAATCTGCATAATGAGGAATTAGGTCACTTCTCCTCCTCATATACTCCTCCAAAACCCTAATTCGCTGTTGACTTCTATTTTTAGCTCAAAATCACTTAAAGGTGCTTTTACCTGCTTTTCACTTAATGTCACTTTCAAATTATAACATTCTCTAGTAAATTAGCATCAAGTGACCTTGTTTTCCCCTGAATCTCCCTGGCTGTAGTCTAGCGGGGATGTTTAGACTACTAAGCTCTCTTCTCTCTGGAGCTCCTACTCGGAAAGGGACATTACAATAATTATGTGTTAATGTTTGAAACTTGTGACCACTATCAATGTTGGTGGTTAGTAACATGTGACCATTACAATAGTAAATGATAAGGTTAGGGCTGGGTAGTTAGACCACCATAAACTTCCTAAGGTGCAATAAATATGTTACGTGAGATGATGTATGTGAGAGGGTTACATAAGTTTAAACGGGTAGTGTATCTCAGGCTACTTGATATTCATGTATGCACACATTCACGTATCCCTTAGGTATTCCAACACAGATGAATATTCGTCAATTCTAAGAGACCATACTTGCTTCTGAAGCTTTAAAATTGATACTAAATTTTCAGTCAGACCATTTAACAGACATTTCAAAGTCTGAGTTCAATTTGACGATGTGAACAACCACTATATTTCTCTATTTATCCACAGAAGTTAGAACCCATAGCTTATGTACATTGGATAGTCACTAACATCCTGCAAATTGGAGGGTTCATGATTCTTTGGTTCATAAATGACAACTTGATTAGTGTTCTCCACAGCATGTTTGCTGTATTAACATGCTGTGGCAGTATTCGTATGGAAACTTGCAAAGCATTTCACAAAATACACTGAAGCAAATGAGAAAGGCTTTCCTCTGATTTCTTTTAAAGGAGTTCAGGGTGGGAGCCACAGGCATTCCAGTCAGATATTCTTTGAAGTTGTATTATAAGGCACAGAAGCACTGATTATGATCTCTCTGCCATGGAAACATATTGCTTTCTCTTTGTTCCACATTCCTTAGCTCTTGATTATTTTACTTCTCTTGATTATATTACTGCAACCTGGAGAAAATCAAAATATTGGACTTCAGTAGGAATTTGGTTTAAAATTTGTGGGAAAATTGCAACCTTTGATGACCAGCGACACAAAATTTGGCATCTGTATGTTTAAGTAGATTTTATGGTCTTATTCTCAGTCTTCTTAACCTATAATGGCAGAAACAAAAGAACGGAGGAAAGTCCTCCTGGTAGAAGAGCCCATGCCAGTAATGATTCGGAGAAAAGTCAAAGCAGGTGGAACAGTTTCCAAAAGTCGTTCCCGTCCCCTTTCCACCGATGATATTCAGAAAGCAAAGAGGCGAGCTTACTTGTTGCAAAACAGGTATGGTAAACTTGATGTTTCAAAGTTGGATGATTATTTGGAGAAAACAAAGCCTTCAGAATCAGCCATTGGAGAAGATTACAACAAAGCTAGCTGTAGCAAAGCCAGTCCACCAGAATCAAGTATTTCAGAAGTTACTTCACATGGGTCCCAACATGCTGCAGAAGCTGTCAGTGACAGCTTTGCCATAAAAGAGGATTTTGTAGAGGAGATTGGAAAGAACATTATTATAGAAGATTCATCATTGACTGAGAGTATACAGATTGAAGAGGTTCAAATTCTTTGGACAACTCCTCCAGGTGGCCATAGATTTTCATCCTGTCTCCTATGCAAAATCTTTTATGCATTCTAGTTAAAGGTTTCCACAGCAGTTTCTTCTTTATTGCATGTAACTTGAATTTACATTCAATTTTTGTTTAATGTGCAATATCTAACTGACAATCTTGTCAATATTTTCCCAGAGATGAAGATTGATCATGTTTGGAGGTTTGCTAGTGGGGAAGAAAGCAAGGAGGTGGAATTTCAGTCTGAACGTGTTAAGCGGGAAAAGGAAACAATTTACTTAAATGAAGAGTCTATTCCATCTGATCCGAAGGAGCCCTGGGATGTTGAATTAGATTATGATGATAGTTTGACTCCTGAGATTCCAATAGAACCTATTGTAACTGATGATAGCACAAAAGTAGCATCTCTTGGAAATTATGAGAGGCAGCAACTCATAGAAATTGTGAATGATGCAAAGATTGAAGGTTCTGCTAGATTGTATAATCATCTTGTAGGAATTTCTAATGTTAAAACTTGCAGAAGTATGCATGACCGTGTAGGTACCATGGAAGTTTCTTCATGCACAGATTCCGATTCAGATCCTCTGAGAACATCATTGAAGCAAGTTACAACAAGCAGTAATGGAGATCCTGTTCCTGACCTTGAATTATTAGCAGTACTGCTAAAGAATCCTGATTTGGTGTTCGCCCTTACTTCAGAGCAAGGTGCACGCTTTAGTAAAGCAGAAACAGTGGCTTTGCTTGATCTTTTGAAGGCTACCGGCACAAGACAAGAAAGCTTTTGTACAGCTTCCAATTTTACTTCAAGCAAAGAGGATTGTAGTTCTAGCACAGGTTCTGCTAATGCCGAGGTTATAAAACATGAAGAACAAATGATGAAGGATAGTATATCATCAGCATCCGTCCTACAATCTTTTAAAGGACTGGTGGGTTCACACTTTTGCTGGTTTTGTGTGTTCACTGTTAACTACTATTATCTGAGCAGCCACAGTACAAATTGAAAGATTAATAGATGCAAAATGTTTTCTAGGGTAATAATATGCTAGATTTTCAGAACCTTCTGTCCCATGGTCTGATTTCATGGGCCTATTAAATAAGTGATAGATGTCTTTAATCCCAAAAATAATTTACAAGAAAGATATATTGCTCAGGTCTATCAAGATTCAAGATCTTGCATAATAGGTTATTGCTTGATATACTTGTAAATAATAACTATACAACTTAGTGGCTTCTCCTAATTAATTCATTCTTGATATAATTGAAAATAATAAATATAAAACTAAATTGTTTCACGGTACAGGTTCACCTAATTTATTGCATCTCAAATCCAGTTTTCTGGGAATCTAATCAACTATCTTCATCTTGCCGTTTTTTTATTTCTGATTAAGAAGTTTTTGTTTGGCATATGATTTATTAGCTATGAAAATTAAAAGTAAATAAATAGGATCCCTACTTCAAGAAATTGCCTGCTGGTGAGATACCTGCTTAAGTCTATCAAGATCTTGGGTGGAATGGCTTTTAAATTTTAACGCCATTTTGTATACAGGAAATTGCTTGATGTGGTAATTATAAATATCAAAATTGAGAATTAGACGTAAGTTATTGCACTTGACCTCATCAGTTTTATGGAATTGAAATTAACTGTTCTTTCTTTCCCTCAGTTGAATTCTGATGCAATTAAATTTTAAATATTGTGAAAAATTTCATAATGTAAGAGTTATTATCTGGAGATGGCTTTGAAGTGACTATGCTTGATGTTAGAAAATGCAATGACTCTAATATCAGAAAAGTTTAATATCCCACTCAATGGGAACATGATATGCATGTGCAATCTATATGTGGGTGACCAATTAGATGCAAATGTTAGTAATTTTCATAATCTCCTCGGCAAAAGCAATTAGATTTGGTTTCTGTGTTACATTGTATTGTTGTTAATTACTGCATCTTTTGACATCAAAATTCATAAAGATGTTTTGTGTAATCATTTTGGAATGTGCTTTTCTTCCAGGCTGAACAGATGTCAACTAATGCTGCGGTTTCATCTGTTTATATTTCACAATCGAGTCATCAGGCTTCAACAAATTCATGTTATGGAGGGGAACACAGAAAAAATAATGAAAATGGACAAGTTCCTCACCTTGGGTTACAGATCACACAAAATTTGCCTTTTTATAACCATGATTCCACGTCAGAGGTTTTTACATTTTCTCAAGATAATAAGGAAGTTTTAGTATGGGAGCCACAAGAACAATTACATAGGACCGAAAAAAATTGGTCACAGCATGATATAGTTAGGCTGCCACCTGTCATTCCACAGGTACAGCCGGTATTCATTACAAATAAGGATTTACGGCCTGATATTGTGAAGACTTCTGGGCCATCTCAATTACCCACTTGGCCAGTGGTTACCGGACAGAACCAGTCAAATGATGGAAATACAAAGAATCATGGTTTCGGGGTTTCATCTCTCCAGTCTATGATTATAGAACATGGTTCATTGAAAACTACTTGTGTAGTAGCATCTGGTGCCATGGTAATTGCTCATCCTGCTCTTAAGCAAAGCCCTTTGAAAGGAACAAGTGGACCCATGCCCGGTATGATTCCAGTTGGTCAACCCACTAAGCAGAGTATGGCCCAAGGTTCAGCATCAAATAGTCAGTCTTTTCCCGGACAGAGTCCTATGCAGCAAGGGCACATCAGAGCACCTAATGCTCCAGTTATTCCTGCTCTGCTGGTCACTGAGAGTATGCAGGCTTCTTCAAGCAATAATTCAGGGTGCACTCAAGGTAGTTTTCTAGAGAGAGGTGACCACAACCCTTCCTGTTCAAGTGGATTTGTGTCTCGTGGTGCCTTTAATGATAAGGGGAATCCTGGTTCGCTTGATCGTATAAGAAGCTTGGTAATGGATTTTGGAAGGGATACTGGAAGAGATCACACAAAAAATGGTTGTTTGCCTCCCAACCAGGGACATGGTCCAAGGCTAGATAATTTGCATCCACCTTCAAGTTATCCTAATAATAACTTGCCACCTGTACAGCCAAATTTATCAAGGCCAAAACGTGTTGAGTGGGTTTACCCAACACGACCTCCTAGTAATTACTCTCAGAGAAATATGCCCAAGGCTCAGATGATTCCCCCTAGAAATCTTTGGGCACCAGATGCAAGAGGTGAACATCCATGCTCTGTTTTTCATCAAGCACAAAATCCATCTCATAGCACATCTGAGTCAGGCCATTCTAATCATCAAGGCAATTTTCGACCAAAGAGTCCTTGGGCATGGAATGGCAGGAGTGGCTCCTCAAAGAAAGGCCGGTAATGATGTTAGAAAAATATAGTTGGCATTTTTTAAAAATGATTTAAGATATTTAAGCATTTGCGGGCTGCCAATTCCTGTTTTTGGCATGTGTAGAAGGTGGTTTGTACAAGGGTTAGAGATATACCCTCTACACATTGCATAGCATGTATCCAATTTTTGATGATAATTGGAATAAAATTTATTTTGCTTGCACCATATTCAAGGAAAGTATGCATGTAACTTGAACTGTTGATTCTTATAGTCTTGCAGTGGTTCTCATTCTTTTTGAGCATCCATTATGTTAAATATTTACTTTATGTCTGTATTAATATTTTTATAGTTTCTCAGTTTTACATAAATTTTTACAATGTTATGTTTACTAATAGTGGTGGCTATAATAGGAAATATGCGATCCATAAACATTGCTCTTAATAAAGGGATGAAAGACATTTGTGCGCTTTTATTTCTATTAGCCTCGACAGTTGAACGGAGTAAAAATTATTTTGATGAACTCAGGTAAGAATGACTTGGTAAACATCGATGCAACTGAACTTTGGTGCTACACATGTACAGTTGAAATAATAATCTGGAGTCGCAGCTGATCAAGGTTTACATATGTGGTCACATAAATTTGATTCGTGCTATTATGTTCTCAATAAACAAAAATATCCCATAATATAGGAACACAAAATAAATGAAACATACAGTTTCAGTAGAGATTCAAGGTCCATTTGATTACTATGGTTGGCCATTGTCTTTACCATTTGACTTTATTGTAAGGTATTTGTGATTCAACCCACAGGATTTCTCAAACTACTTTTCATTGATGCTGCTTTTCTCTTTACAAAGTTAATGCCAATATTGGTGAAACTGCCAACTTGAGAAAGTGTCCCGTGTTGGACAATTCCTGTGTATTGCAACTTTCTGACCCTCATCCAGGACTGCCACTTTTCATTTTGCCTTATGAAGAGCCCACTCCACCTTCAGACATGGCTGTTTTAATAATGGACCTATGCTAGATGCCAGCTTTATCAATTGAACTATGGTATGATTGCTGCACTTTTGTGCGACTCTACAAGAGAATCAGAGCACAGCTCGGTTAGGCTATGCATTGATGACAGTATGTTATTTGACAATCCGGTATTTTTTATTAGTCTGCAACAATAGAATAGTACAAGGCAATAATAGCACAGCTCTCCCTTATGATAAATCAGTTGGGCCATGCATTGCTCGCAGTGTATCATTTCATGGTCCTCCAATCCAGACAAAACATTGCAGCAGAGATGGGGNGTTGGACAATTCCTGTGTATTGCAACTTTCTGACCCTCATCCAGGACTGCCACTTTTCATTTTGCCTTATGAAGAGCCCACTCCACCTTCAGACATGGCTGTTTTAATAATGGACCTATGCTAGACGCCAGCTTTATCAATTGAACTATGGTATGATTGCTGCACTTTTGTGCGACTCTACAAGAGAATCAGAGCACAGCTCGGTTAGGCTATGCATTGATGACAGTGTGTTATTTGACAATCTGGTATTTTGTATTAGTCTGCAACAATAGAATAATACAAGGCAATAATAGCACAGCTCTCCCTTATGATAAATCAGTTGGGCCATGCATTGCTTGCAGTGTATCATTTCATGGTCCTCCAATCCAGACAAAACATTGCAGCAGAGATGGGGGAATGCTTATTTCATAGCCTTCATTCATTTCAAAATACGAATCGTTGTAAGTTTTTTATCTGCACGTCTTTAATGATTTCTTTCTTATATGTCTTTTCTATGCACAACAGCTATCAAAGCACGCTGGACTATAACGAATATATTTTTCCATTTCCCTTTTAGGGCTTTTTGTTTTATTGTAATATCAAACAACTTAATCAGGAAATATACGCTGTAGTTGGCATGAATTTGTTATTCACCCAACAATATAATGTAGGCCTTCTTTGATAGAAGTTGGTAGTGGTTCACTTGAAATGATTAGTGGAGGATCATTTGGAAGTGGCTTTTGTTTCTTGATGGTTCATTTCTAAGATTTCATGAAAGTGGCTTTTGTTCTTTTCTTGAT
>JASDQU011179341.1:0-14926 GCA_032191745.1 Picea mariana | reverse complement strand
AGAAGATTTTTGTGCCCACGTTAGGAGGACATATCCATACGCCGACCCCTTCCCCTTCCTTGCTGACGACTTCATCAAAAATCATGTTCCATATCTTTTTCTCTGTGCAGTTCCTTGTGTCAGCGCACTTTGCTGCTCGCCACGCGACTTTATCATCGACAGTCATGACAATTGTCGGTTCTTCCTCTTCAAAGCTCAGGTCATTGTAAAATATGGAGGAGTCGATCTCAGTGTTGATGTCGTAGATAGGGTGGTTATTCAGCTGTGTCTTACTTCTCACCATGTATTTCAGTAGTACTTCTCTGTATAACCATCTCTCTTGGCCGAAGTTAGGGATGGTGGTGTACGACATGTCCATCTGCAGAGTTCACTTCAATTTCGTGGCCCATGACCTGGATAATAGGATTCCAAACTTAGGGGGTATGTCAGCCACGACCACGTGCATAACCATATTCTTAGAAGGGATTTTGGCTAGTGACACAACCAAATCTTTGATCAGACCCAAACATTTTAATTTCCTTGAATTGAAATAAAAAATATCCTTATAGGCCCTGGTGATGTCCAAACCCAACTCGTCCATGATCACTTTGGGCATGAGATTGTGCGACATGTCAGAATCCAACATGGAGTTATGCAAGGTCATGTCATGGACCTTGAGGCTGACATAGAACGGGGGAACGTCCTCGATGTCACCTGTCTCGTCCACACGTGGATGAAACAAAATGGTAGGGTGATCATCTTGGACATTCAAAGTGTCGGGAGTCTCTCCCATCTTCAAAATTTTAATAATATGATCCCAATATTCTCCTTTCTTGATGAATTTGTTGAAAGGGATGGAAATTTTAATCTTGGCCATTTCATTCTCAAATTTAAAAGGGGGAGAGAATTTTTCTATCTCCTTGACGCATGTCTCTTGGCTTGTTTCTGGCGCTTTCCTTGGAACCTCCTCCTTTGAGGGTTGTCTTTCTTTAGTCGACTTGTGGAAGGGGTATCCACCGAAGGTTTCCTCATGAGATTTATATGTTGAGGTTCTGTAGACGCCCTTTTTCTCTTGAGGTTGTGTTGCTTTTGGAACTACATGATGGCATTGTGATAACCTTTCCTGGATTCTTCCGTTTTCCAAGACAATGTGTCATCAGTCTCCAGCATAATATTGTCATTTTCGCTCATGTATTGATCATGTTCTCCCTTTTTCAAGAATATGCATGTATCCTTGTCGTTGCAAGAATGCATTTGATATTGGAACATTTGATCAAAATCTTCATCCGCGTAATTGTTTTGAAACGAGGGACTTATTTGCTGGTCGCCCTGGTCTCTCTCTTCCCTCTGCCTGATCTGTGGGACCATACCTCTTCTAGGGTTCTTATTCTTGGGTTGAGGGTCATGATTTTCTCAGGTGGTGGGTTTGTTACCCATAGACATTCTTTCCATCATCTTCTCCATCGTCTTCATCATTAAGTCAAACTTGTCCTCTGAGGGTTGAGAATTCGATGGTTGCGTATCCCCTTGGGGTTTCTTCCCACCTTTGTTGAATATTTGTTTGATCTTTCCCAACACCATCATGTTTACCTTGACTTCAATTGTGTCGCTCATCATGGCGTTAAATTTGCAGATATTCTCTCCCTTAACAACAAGGTGAAATCACTGTCAAAGGAGTCGGTGTATCACAGCTGCGCAACCCCGAGAGGTGGCTGGACTTCTGTGGGAATTGAGTTGTAAAACCTCATGAAACGATCCAAGAACTCTTGCACCATCTTCTCCAGCACTCTCTTCATATTGTTGTACCACATCAACAACTACAAAGGATTCTTTTTGTCTCCCCATATAGCAATGAAAGACATTTCAAACGTGACAAAGTCTGGAATGCTTGCTGCTGGGAGGGATTTGAACCACTTTATAACCTCCCCTGAAAGACTCTGTGCGAAAAGCCACATATTCATGTCTTCATGGTCTACCTCTTCTAGCTAGATCAACGAAATTGTTGAACCAATCCAGGTGCTTTTGGGAAGATACGTTTCCTTAAACATCATATAGTTTGATCCTCTGGCTGTAGTTATGAGGAAAATCATGTAGTTGGGCTGGCATAACAAAGGGGGAGAATATGGTAGCCATTTCTCTAGGGGGGTTCAATATTTGGGAGATGTTCTGAGCAATATTTTCAGCTTGCGGGATTAGAGATCGAAACATCTCCTCGTCAAATACTATATGGTCCAAGATGGTTTCTGATTTAGATCTGAACAAATTTTGGTCGAACAAGGTGTCAAATTCAAGATCGTCAATGATTTAAGCCTTGTCCTTCGGCAAGGGCTGATTTATGTCTAGGTAATAGAATGGGTCTTGCACCTACTCCCTTACCTTGCACAGAAGTATCTCGGGATCATACACGGGCTCTACAGGGTTAGGGTCAGGATTAGCTCTGGTATAAATGGTCTTCAAAGCCAGGTTTTGTTAATGGCGCTACTACGTGGTACTGGTCTCTTTCACTGGAGTCACTAGGGTAAAGGTTTCATCCAATACAAATGTTTTCCCCACTGTTACCCTCAGGAGTCAAAAGTATAGCTTTAGTTGTTATCCCAGGGAAAATTTATTCATTTTCGTCCTCGGTAACAATGCAAGAATGTTAGCACTCTGCAAACTTCGTTCGGATGAGAAAACAAATGACAGAGGAAACCTATAAACCAACTTTGAGGCCCGAAAATGGCCTTTCGGCCCTAGAGAGGGATGTCTTTGGAGATTTCGTCTCTGTACAAGGTATGGATTTAAACTATTGGATAGATTTAACACCTTTAAACAATATTTTCCAGTTCTATTGGCGAAAGAAAGCAATACCTTGGGCTATATTTTGCTCAAACTGTCGCAGGTCCAATGTACACCCGTCCTTTGCAATATATGGGATTCTATCTCTACACGTCGTATGTTTTCTGTGCAGATATCTGTCAGAATCCCTACTTCAAGGTAGGAAACAGGATGCAGGGAGACAAAATCTGCGCCACGTCCGAGAAGACAAAAATGGATTTCGTTAATCATGCTGTTGGTCTCGTCTATAGTTTTGATATCCAAAGCGTTCTCCTGAGATACCAGTTGCGCCTTTTCATATTCATCACTTGCCTTTGTAGAAATGTGTTCCCTTTCAGCTTCTTCTGCATGTTGGCTAGAGTCGCGCAGACATTCTCCATGGCCGGTCCACATTCCTTGAAGTGTTTCACATTCCTTTCTTTTGGCATCCTCTGTGCTTCGCACAACTATATGCTTGTATCTTGCACTTCCCTGAGCTGCCTCTTGAGACAAGTCACGTTTCCCTCGTGGCCTTTTGATGCTGATGCTTCAAGGGTATTTGCTGCTAACTATTGTCTCAACTCTCTATTTTCTTGGTATAGCTCAGCAATAGCAAGCTTCTCTTGCTTCAACTGCTGTGACAAATCACAAACATATGTACCTTCAGTGTCTATCCTCCTCCTTCTGCTCCATCTTTCTCGACTTGAACCTTCAACAGGTTCCAATTGAATGGCGCACATGAGTAACTCTTCGGCGAATGAATTTTCATGTGGCTCGCTCGGGACTTGGGTCTTCCCGAATTCCTTGTTCTTCCTTGGTCTGCCCCTTCTCCAGGGTATCGAATGTTGGGGGGATAGGGCTTCCAATATCTTTCCTTCCTCCATAGTCCTTCCTGTTTCATCCACCGCGTGGTGTGATGTTACCCTTTTTGTGGGTAGAGGGAAATATCCTTTTGGATCCTTGGGAATGCCTGTTGTAACTAGAAACGAATCCCAGTTGTTTCCCAATCTCCTTAACTCCTCAACTACGAACGATTTAATAAGCAAGACATGAGATAGTTTCTACTTCGACTGATCTGCTTCAGCCTAGGCGTTGTCTGCCATTTATCGGAGGCTTTGGTGCAATAAAAAGGGAATATTTAACGATATCCTTCCTGTGAAATGTGTCAAAAATATAATGTATGAGAATGTATTCTGTCAAACCTTCCCTCACAGGTGAAATATTTCCTAATTGCTTCCAGGAGTTTTTGAAAGGGCTCTTGCAAATATCTACTTTGAATGCCCGTTTCGACTTTCCCACTTAGACAGTCTTGCTTAATGAAATATTCATAGCATTGCGTGTCCAAAGGAATGCCTTTAAACCACCTTTCACTGCGTAGAGGGATATTTGTTGTGGCCGAAAAAGTTTCCTCTGTTACCTGGAAAATGACACTTGCAATTACCGCGTGGGACCCGTCAAACCTGAGTGCAAACTATTCTGCTAGTTTCATGTTGAATCCTTGGATTTTCCTGCAAAAGGCCATGCATCGGACCTGTTCAAAAGACACTGTAACCTCCAGATCTTTGTTGACCAACGTCAAGCTTTGAGGCTTGGGCCCAACATTCCTACCACTTCACACACCCTTCCTTATGTTCTGGGATGTCGTCATGGTGCAATGCGTATTTTTTCTGCGCACGATGGATTTGTCACAGGCCAAAGACAATAATCTCAATTGACTTGGGCTCACGAGAAGAATTATAGGCAGTGTATAAACTTGGCTAGTAAACAAAATACATGCAAGTTGATCAAAATTTATAATCGGGCGAGCGAGAGATAAAAATGTGTCAGGGGACACTGAATCCATGGTGACTATAGGTTTCGAAGCAAGATGAATATTTTCGCAGTACATCTGCGCGACGTGTACACTTCAGAGTGTGTGAAGTACAACTGATAATAGTTGCAGAGCATATGTGATAAAAGCATCGTGATTTTCCATTCTTTCTGACTTCATAATGAGATGATGATGGTCACTTCATATGCCGATGAGACTTCTATTTAACAACTTGCCTCGACCTTAGGCACGTAAAAAACCTTCTCTTCTTAAAAGACCCGACTCTTTGGGAAAATACCTTTACCACTTACACATGTTTTGGTTCTGACATCCCTTCCTGACTCCAAGGGCCAACCGGCCACTTGCTGGCTTCGACCCATTCGTAAACAATGCATACTCTCTCCTGAGGAGGAAGAACCACCATTTTCTAGGCGAATATTTTTGTCCACTGTGGATGATATAGAACCTATAGAGTTAGAGAGGAATTTGTCAAGTTCTATGGAGAGTGAGAGTATAGATATTGAAGTGGTCAACGAAATTCATCCACCGAAGTTCAACCCTCCTTTGACCAATCCTTTCGACTGCATACTCCTTGCTGTAGGGGATATTTTAGTGAGACTTTTTCATTCTTTAGTAATATTCACATGATGCTAGGCGTGAGTGTTTAAGTAATTATGGAAGATTCCTTAAGCTCGTCACCAAATGTCACAGGAGTAACCTCAGTGATGTCCTCCTTTCCATTTATCAATGCCATATGTCCTACTCCATCCATGCCTAGTACATCTATCTTCTCCATGTGGGGAATTTTGTTGGTGACTTCATTTGTTCCACGAGTGTATCTTGTGTGAACACACCCATCATATAATTCTCATTGCTCACATCCAAATTTGTGTTTGGTTTGGGAAAAATCCTTGGTTCTTATGCTAGAGGTGGATTTCCATCTACTTCTGGCATCCCTATAGGAAACTCAACGATGCCAAATGTTGGATTCCCTTTTGGTTGCGTTATCCCCAATTTTTAGGGATGACTAAGGAGATCATGTCTCGAGGACCTCAGGTTGCAGACATGGAGTACATAGAAATAGATTGACCAATGATGTCCACTTGCATAGTTGTATACCCACTTCACCACCATGCTTTTGGATCCATCACCATGGCATTCACCACATCAACTTGCTTCCAGAAGAGATTGGGTCTTCCTCCATGAGGTACAAGTCATGTATTGTGGTAAGTATCTGTTGGCCCTTGACCAAGTTTTGAGGAACATTGGTCATGTTTGAATACTTTTGGGACTTCGACAGACCAATCGAAGATGGAGCACCCATGAGGAGTGGAGATTGCGGGATCTCACCCACTTTGCGGGCTTGTGGACCCAAAAAAAGGTTTTAGGGTTTATGTAATGGGTTGTGGGATGTCAACCCATGGGTTTAACCATGATTAGGCCTCTTTGTAAATGTATAAATAAGTATCTAAGTGATGTAATAAGACAGATACAGGTTACTATTTTGGCTATGTGCAAAGTGGTGTAAGTAGCTATGTGCTAAGTAGAAGCTTAGTGCAAGAAATGTAAGAGATCAATAAGGATTGATTGGATATGTGCATAATATGTTGGCTTAGTGCAAGAGGTTGAAAGTTTCTTTGTGCATATAGACTGTGTAAAGTAAGGATCTGTGCTAGTAAGGAGTTGGCTCTGTGCCTTGAACTGATTTTGGGAAGGAGGATCTAGCGTGCTGCGCGCATATATCCTGTCCTCAACGGAGTTGGATCTGTGGATTTGTGCACAGGAGAAGATGAGTGTAAGAAGATTGAAGACTAATAAAAAAGAAGAAGAAGTTGGTGGACATAGCCCCACACTGGGGTGAACCACGTATATCCTGTGTCTTGATGTGCTTTGTGCGATGTTGTTTATGTGTTTATTTGTTTAGTGATGATGTTATAATGTATGATGAATGGATATGATGTTGTTTGTTAGTGCTTAAAGATTAATGAATGCTAGATATGAATTAATGCTATGTGCTAAGTGAATGAAAGTACTTGATCTTTATTATTACTGCACAGTTTTGTACTTAGGGTTTGATCTGCGATGTTAATGAGATTCAAGAACTAATGCATGTTGTTGTCTAAGTGTTCTGTAAGTATTGTAATCACAGATCTGTGTCCCAGCCTGGTTGTAGACACTTGAGTCCTGCAACCCCCCCTGCCTCTACCTTGGGTGAGACTTCATCTGCTTCGTAGGTGTTTCCAAAAGGGACGATATTTAGGGTTTTGTTGGTGCAATGTTGAAGCGTTGAACCCTGGGTCTACCCCTGTGCCAAAAAATGGTTCCGTTGTTAGGACCTGGAACTATGATTTCTGGTAACTGAAGAAAACAGAAAGATCTGTGCGCAGATCTGTTGCTATAGTGCGCAATATTCTACTTGACTTGTGAAGCTCTGTGCTAAGAAAGGAACCTGATCTGAAGAAAAGAGGCAAGATCTTAAAGCTTTGTACTCTGGTAAAGGTAAGATAAGTGGAAAGTTTTTCTTTGAAAGTATGAATCTAGGTATGTTTGATCGATTTTGTCCTAGCCTGAATGTTAGGGAACAGTTAGAAGAAAGAGTTGATCTAAATAAATTTGATAGAAATAGAGAAAAATATGTTATTCATATGCATAGAAAGAATTGTTGGACTAATAAGTGGATGCGGGAACCTAGAAAGAATTTTTGCAGATTGCAGGTCCAACATTGTGATCCCAATGCTTAGTACATGAGAGGTTGGGGATCATTTAAAAGAAAGAGAGGATTGACATTGTTTTATAACTGCAGATGATCAAGACATCTTGCTAAGGAATGCCCTGGTATAGGTCCTATT
The DNA here is from genome assembly GCA_032191745.1 of Picea mariana. Taxonomy (NCBI): domain Eukaryota; kingdom Viridiplantae; phylum Streptophyta; class Pinopsida; order Pinales; family Pinaceae; genus Picea; species Picea mariana. Next base: position 7,492 of record JASDQU011179341.1, on the reverse strand, counting down.
TGTCTTTGTTGTAAAGCTATTGGTCACGAGGTTGAGGATTGCCCAAGAATGATTGATAAAGTTGAAAAGATGAACATGAGAGAAGAAAACTATAAAGAAAGTCAAGAGACTAAGGATATATTAAAGAATCATATAGAAATAGAGTCAGAGACTATGTTAATATAGTTAAAAGAAGAAATGAATGACCACAAGGATGTCAGTTTTTCAGAGATATTGAAACAAAAATAGCGCATAGTCACAAGAATATAAGACTTCAACATAGACTGTGTAGTGAATGAAGAAACACATGTGAACATTGTGCCAGAAATCACTTGGGAAATTTTGGGAAAGCTTGCTATGATACCTTCATTGGGAAGGATAGGCTTGTTTAAAGGATAGATGATAACCCTATGTGGAAGAGTTACTAATATACCTATGATTGCTTATGAAACATCGACAAAAGAGGACTTTGAAGTTATTAGGTTTGTTGAGAATAGAGCCCCTTTTCCACTTTTATTAGGAAAGGCTTGGATTGAGAAGGATCAAATCAAAAGGAAATCAGAGGAAGAAGCTACATAACAAAAAAAGAAAGAACTAAGGGACTTCATAGCCAGAAAAATAGAGTGACTAATAGAAGAACAAGAGGATAAGTCGAAGCAACATAGGACTAGAGAATTAGCTGTCGAAGTTGAAAGAACACATGAAGTCTTAAATAGCCTATCCATGCAAGAAAGAAGTATAGCCATCTTGGAAATAGTAAGAGAAGGGACATTAACCATAGAATCTGTAAGAGCGCATCAACAATGCAAAGTTCTTTCACCAGGAGAGAATAAGAATACAAATGGGAAGAGGATTCCATAAATTATTAGAGAATCTCAGATCACAGGAAAGAAGGCTAGGAATCTCAATAGGAGGAAAGCTAAATTGTAGGAAGCTACAAAAAACAGAAGGAAGACTTTGCAGGAGGAATATCTAGAGAAGTTGAACCTCGTCGGAATAGCAGGACCACGTATAATGGGACTTCACCATGGCGAAGCTATATGACCATTGGAGGTGCCCCGAACATTAGAATGACGCTCCAGAACGGCTAGAAACACAATTATTTCCGGAAATACCACCATTGGACCATTGAGACTATGCCATAACATATTGATTCACATTGATTGAGGCATTCCTACCCATTGGAGGAACCTGTTATGACGCTTGCTTATTTAACCCGCCAGATGCTACACTGGGACCACTTTTTGCAAACCATAATATCTGAGCTAACAAATAATCCATCGTATCACACTGTTCTTTCTATACCTCGCTATCCATTTGATTACCTCCCTTTTCCGTTCACCTACCCGATTTATTTTTTTACAAGTGCGAATGCCGGGCGAAACAAGCACGTTAGAGAAGTTTGTGGAGGAGATTCTTATAGACCTCATGGATAAGAGAGTCATGTTTGTAGGAATACATGCATCATCGACTGGCGGATTGCAAGCATCCCCATCAACTGGATGGATTTCTGACCACACTGCTGAGAAGCAAAGAAAACACCGCAACGATTTGGCTAGTGTGAAGCAGATTCTGTCGGTCTTGCCAGAGTACATACTTCATTTGGCTGGTGCGGTGAACCGCAATAGTATACCGCATGACTTTGAGTACATGTTGATCACCGTGTACATCCCGAAGGGGATACACGTAGTTGGAACACAGTTAGGACATATCCCATCTTTGAAGAACATCGACTTTAACCTCAGAGATAGGAAGAACTACGTGATGCTCGCGCCACATAGGTATTTGATGAGAACGATTGGGAAGAAGTTGTGCATAGTCTCCGAGCTGTGGATTAAGGAGCTCACACAATCAATGATCCTGAACGTAATGAAGATCCCTCACTTTGGCCGACATTAGGAGGTTAAAGCTTGGGTTAATCTCCTCGTTTCGTGTTACCATGGCGGGTATCTGTGGCTTGATAGGCGTGTCACTGTGGATCTAGTGCTGATCCACTTTATCATAGGAATGAGCATGCAGGGACCATACCCTGAACATTTCTACCCAGGGAAGACTTCAGATCACAACCTGGCACAACACATAAAGGAGAATTATGGCAATTTAGAGAAGGGAAAGAGAGGCTACAAGGTAGCCTCCATCCAGAATGGCGCAGTGCGCCTAGCTTGTCAGCTTATAGTTGGAAATCTCGTCAGAAAGAACCATCCGACACAGGTCACTAGATTCGTAGTATACCTCACAGGGAAGTGTGTAGAAGGAATGCAAATGAATTGGGAGAGTTACCTCATCAAGGAGCTGGAGAAGGACTACCACGAAGCACAAGATCAAGGCTATGAATTCCATTTCAGTTGGTTACTGGTACTGATCGCCTTTGTTGCTTGGTAGATGCCAGAAGGAGCGACATTTCCAGAAGTTGAGCCATCAGATCCATTGGCCATGAGGTTCTCTACCTCGTGGTATACAAATGACATGTCAAAGCAGTGGCAGTCGAATGCTGTCTTCCATACTTATTACCAGTAGCTGAGGTGCGCCATTAAGGAATTTCCATGAATGACCCCAAACACATTGCATCAGTACAGACCACTAGAAAAGTTCCACACAGATTGACACTTTATCTACATCACCGCGCGCATGGATGAAAGTAAGGAGGAACGACAATCCTATTATAAGCTAATCGATGAAGATATAGTGGAAATCGCCAAAGAGTGGCTAGCAGAGTTCCTTGTACCGGTGGAAGATGTAGAACTCTCCAAACCTGACATCATCGAAAGTCCCTTGGTCACCCGGGTCGAACATGATGGAAAAAATAGCATGAAGAAAAAGAAGAAAAAGGAGGAAGTGGAGAACATAGAAATTAATGAGGACGACAGTGCCTCGGAGGAAAGTAGGCCTGATTCACCTACAGGAGGAGGAGGATATGAAGTAAACCAAGAACAAGGAGGGGAAGTAGGAGAAAATCAAGACAAAGGTGAAGTTACACCACCGAAGGATCCCCTTACTGAGGCTGAAACATCAAAGAAAAGGAAGGTTTCTCTGTAGAAACCCTCAACAAGAAAGAAGACCCGCACCAATAAGCCTCAGTCGAAGAATGTGATCATAGTTGATGATGTCGATCTCATCATCGTAGCCATGGAGGATGCTTCAGAGGATATCTTGTAGAGACATGGAGAGAAGCAGGAGACACTGTATGAAATAATAGAAAAGGAGTTGAAAGACATACATCAAGCTATCCATTCGAGCTGCATAGTACCTATTGTGCCTTCTTCAGCGGGAATTACAGAACTAGGGGATGAGCCCACCCAATTACAAAGATTAGCAGATGCAACAGAGGCTCGACTTCGTCAAGTCCAAGAATAAAAGGAGCAGGCTACAGATTCCTTGAAGCAAGAAAAGGAGGAGGTCCTAGAGAAACTTCAAGTTGCGCAGAGGGAGAAAAATGAAATTCGGGCGAAGTTCAAGCAGAACAATGGGAAGATATAGGAAGAAAAATACCAGCTGCTTGCAGAGCAGACTGCGATCAAAGAAGCGATAACTAAATCACTTCGCTCTGTGTCGGGCTTGGCACAAGAGGAACCAGAGTCAATCGAGATGTAAGTAGGGAAGATCGCCGAAGAAATTCAATAGCTTCAAGCACAGATAATGGACTTGGATCTCCAAGCAATGCCTAACACTCCACAAGAAATGCGTGACCAAAGGGAAGAAATCTTCAAGAGTGCAGTTGGAAGGATTAGGGCACTCACCTGAGAATGTTAGCAATTGAGTGATTGTAGTGCGCAGACCTATGAGCGCCTTGCATATGATCCAAAGATGAGGAAACTGGAAGCACAACTCTAGGAGGCACAACAACAAGAATCCATAGTTCAAGTGAAGATGAAACTTCTCATTGCAGTCAAGAGGATGAAAATATCACAGGAACAACTCACAGTCCAGCAACAACTTACTACCATCCAGAGAAAAGTTATGGAAGTTACACAAAGATTAAAGCTGGTGCAGGACAAAGCCTGCACGATTTTTGAAGAGATTGAAGGACAAGGCTCATAGCTAGACCAAGTGGTTATGATAGTGGAACAGTGTCTGGAAGGGCCTTTTACAGAGCAAGTGATTCAACAATTTTTCGAGTAGAGGCTTTGGCAAAGCAACAAGTTGAGGTAGCTCGAGATAAGCTTGAGGCCTTTGAAGAAATGTTGCCCAGATCTGAGTGAATAAGGACGAGTCATATATGAGTGTTGGGGGCATGTTGGCCCTTGACCAAGTTTTGAGGAACATTGGTTGTGTTTGACCACTTTTGGGACTTCGACATGCCAGTTGAAGATGGAGCGTCCAGATGGAGCGAAGATCGCGGGATCTCACCCACTTTGCGGGCTTGTGGATGCAGCAAAGGGTTTTAGGTTTTATGTAACATGTTATGGGATGTCAGCCCATGGGTTTACCCATGATTAAGCCTCTTTGTAAATGTATAAATAAGTAGCGAAGCGATGTAATAAGATGGATACAAGTTACTGTTTTGGCTATGTGCAAAGCGGTGTAAGTAGCTATGTGCTAAGTAGAAGCTTAGTGCAAGAAATGTAAAATATCGATAAGGATTGATTGGATATGTGCATAATATGTTGGCTTAGTTAAAGAGGTTGAAATTTTCTTTGTGCATACAGACTATGTAAAGTAAGGCTATGTGCTAGTAAGGAGTTGGCTCTGTGCCTTGACCTGGTTTTGGGAAGGAGGATCTGGCGCATTGCGCATAGATCTCCTGTCCTCGATGGAGTTGGATTTGTGGATTTGTGCACAGGAGAAGATGAATGTAATAATATTGAAGACGAATAAATAAGAATAAGAAGTTGGTGGACATAGCCCCACACTGGGGTGAACCACGTATATCCTGTGTCTTGATGTGCTTTGTGCGATGTTGTTTATGTGTTTATTGTTGTTGTTATAATGTATGATGAATGGATCTGATGTTGTTTCCTAGTTCTTAAATATGAATGAATGCTAGATATGAGATAATTCTATGTGCTAAGTGAATGAAAGTACTTGATATTTATTATTACTGCACAATTCTGTACTTAGGGTTTGATATGCAATGTGAATGAGATTCAAGAAATAATGCATATTGTTGTCTAAGTGTTCTATAAGTATTGTAATCATAGATCTGTGTCCCAACATGGTTGTAGACACTTGAGTCCTACAACCCCCCCTGCCTCTACCTCGGGTGAGACTTCATCTGCTTTGCAGGTGTTGCCGAAAGGGCCGGTAGTTAGGGTTTTGTTGGTGCGCTGTTGAAGCGTTGAACCTGGGTCTACCCCTGTGCCAACTGTATCACTCTAATATTTGAGACATTTGAATATGTTGTATTGAATATTCTTTTGATTATAGAATGCCTTCTTAGACATTATGCTTCTGACTCTGTTTCACCTTGGTGAGCGTCATTGATTTCCTAGTAAGTGGTATATTTTGTAGAAATTTAATGACAAAATCAACATGCACTATATTCTGTCATACACTTAGCAACCTAGAGATAACTCCCATGAATGAACTCTAATATGTATAAACCCACATTCAAAAAATATTAGGAACATAAATACACATTGCAAAGAAATTCTACAGTGGAATAAACACAATGAACAACAATCACACATCCATGTAATACTCATAAATTTAGGCAACTAGCTAGGGAAAACCCCAATGTGGGGAAACCCAAAGAGAGAGAGATTTTATTAGCTTTAGGAGAGATATATCATCAACAATATTACATATACATCCAAGATAAAACCACTTACAACACCCAAACTGTCCCTCCAAAACTATTCCTTGAAAAACATGCCAAGTCCCTACTGTTATATGACCCACCCAGAAAAACAACACCTTGAAAATCATGCCAATTTGATGTTGTACGACATGTTATGTACAACTTCCCTTCAACAACAAATATCCTCAAGATGCATTGATTTTTGTGCCTTCCTTGCCTCAAAAAACATGCCCACTTTTCTGTTGTATGGACTATACAGATCCGTACAGTACGACCTCCCACACAACAATAAATTTCAGCACTCACAAAATAAATTTTTTCCTTGGGAAATGTGCCCAATCTCTCTTGGGAAATGTTCCCAACTTGAATCCCTTTCCTCTCCTCCTCAAAGCTCTCTCGAAAATCTCTCAATTTATTCTTCTCATTGTTGTCTTGCACACTACCCAATGCATTCTCTTATAATTTGAAAATGACCTTTCACCTTCCAAGTGTCTTTTCACCTTCCCCATCCCTAAATCTAAAGGCCAAGATCTAATATTTCCTTTACATGATCAAGGGACGTGATTTATTCCCTTTAAAATAAATCACTTAAATATTCAAGTACAATTTCACTTTATAGAAAAAGTGCACTTTATGAAATAAAGTCACTTTAATATTAGAAGGTAGACTTCATTAAAAAGTCACATGTCTAGTAGTGCACATATAAGGCTATTTCCGCATACCAGACAAACATGTGTAGTACCTCTTGAGATATGAAATATAACAATCCCTCTTAGTGAGATATGTACTCATTGCCATCACTATCATCCTATTCCATTACATTGTTCACAATAGGAGTTCCCTCTGAACCAGGAGCCAACCCCAACACCTGCATAAAACTCGAACCAAAAGACCTCCTCCTGAGAACCACTCTGAACCATGAGATCCTAGGAGAATCCACTCGACCCTGAGCATCGGTTTGATCAAACCAACTGAGCCTCCTACCAATGGTCATAAGAGACTCCATCTCTTCTCTAGGAATGCAAGACTGAATCCTTGGGCCCACCGTAGTCTTAGGATTCTCCTGCTTGTATTTCGACATTGAATCATAGCATGAAGGTTGTCCTTGAAAAATGTACAACCTATCCACTCGATTACCAATCAACTGTGGTTCAACCGAGTCCACTCCCTCCCCGTAGATAAATACAAGTCCCCTCTTGAACAATGTACAATATCCAACATCCTCCAAGGCTGAGAATGAGAGCAAGTTAACCCTCAACCTTGGAACAAAGAGAACTCCATCAAGCTCCAAGAATCTTCCATACTCGAGTCAGAATCTAACCCTTCTAACTCCACATATATCTTGTGCCATACCACCTTCACTCTCCACTAGACGATCATGACCTGTCTCCGTGATAATAAGGAATACTCACCAGATTCCCCTCATGTGACAAGAGGCTCCACTGTCAAAAATTCATCTGTTATTAGCCCCAAATCCTCTACTACTGACACTGGATACTAGAGTAACCAAAAAAAATTCCCTTCAAACCTTGCTCAAAAATCTCACTGCTCACTGTAACTCAGAGCCCAAGCTCTGATACCATGTAGAAATTTAATGACAAAATCAACATGCACTATATTCTGTCATACACTTAGCAACCTAGAGATAACTGTCATGAATGAACTATGATATTTATAAACCCACATTCATAAAATATTATGAGTATAAATACACATTGCCAAGCACTTTCACAACAGAATAAACACAATGAACAACAATCAAACATCCATGTAATA